>JBAMBO010003790.1:0-58124 GCA_037044535.1 Lordiphosa magnipectinata
CACAATTTTAAAGTTGGAACCTGGTGGCTTACTTTATATTATCCTACACTAAGAAAAAACTAGAACGAATAATTTGAGTACGAACGCTCTTGAAAAAAAAATTAGTCGTTCTTGAATGTTCAAGAATTTCGCTCTTGGAATCGAGATAAATTCGTTCTAAACGTTCTCAATTTGGTTTTTTATAGGCAAGGGGGGTGAGGGCACGGGCTCCAGAGAACAGCGTTGGAGTCGCTCTCGCAGAGAGTGAGAGCGCATGCGCAGTTGGTCGTTGAGAGAATGGCGTTGGACTCGCTCTCGCAGAGAGTGAGAGCGCATGCGCAGTTTGTTGTTGTGCGATGCGTACGAAAGGCAACTGCAGTTGCCGCATGCGTTTATTTATAAGTGTGATTTCGTCGCGTCGTCTGGCTCAAGGAAGTTAGCTGAGCTCGTTAAGCTGCCCGTCGCCTGTGTGTGTTTCAGTCTTTCGAGGTACCGAGTTCAAGTCCCAGAAAAGTAAGTAAAAAAAAAAAAATTATCTATGTGGTTATCTCAAAATCAATCACAACTTAAAACAAAGTTTGGGGTGGGTGGGTGGTCGTGTTGGGGTTGGTGTGGTTTGATAATGGTGAGTGGGACGGGGGAGGTAGACGAGACGGACCACCACGTCGGTCGGGTCGGGTCGGTCGTGTCTCTCCCCACCCCCCACCCACCCCAAATATTCTTTTTAATTTTTTTATTTTGAGAAGGATTCGTTCTTGGATCAAGTATTGAAACTCTTGAATCAATAATTATTCATACTTTTATCAAGAGCTGAAACTCTTGAATCAGGAATGTCGGGATCAAAAATTCACTCTTGAATCAAGAATTTTCACTCTCACCGTACTTTTGAGAACGAATGCTCTTGATTCAAGAGCGAAATTCTCTATTTTTTCTCTGAGTGTAGGCCTTATATCTTACTACTCTCCAATAGTAGCACACTACTACTTTTTTATAAATTACAATTATTATGGGCATTTCCGAAAAAAGAGCGTAAGTTAAAGTCGGCTCTAACCGACTTCGATATACCCGTTACTCGTGGAAAGAAATGTTAAATAACCGTGCCTGAGGTGGGACAGCCGAAAAGTATGCAACATGTTTTTATCTCGGCTATTTATCATCCGATCTTGATGAAAATTTCAGGGCTTATAGATGTTGCGAATATTAATGTACTTTTTAAATTTCAGATCGATAAAAATTGTGCGAGGAGTCTAGATTTCAAATTTGTTTGCTCTAGCTCTTCTAGTCTCTGAGATCTAGGTGTTCATACAGACAGACGGACAGACAGACAGACGGACATGGCTATATCGACTCGGCTGTTGATGTTTATCAAGAATATATATACTTTATAGAGTCGGAAGTTATTCCTTCTCCATTTTACATACTTTTGCACAAACTTAAAATACTCTGTGTACCTTTGCACACTGGTCAGAATCGCGAAAAAAGTGGCATAAAGTCGAATATTACAGAAACTTGGTATATTTGTTAAATATAGCACTCTAAATATTGAAACAAACTTTTAAGTTAATTTGACCACGCCTTCCCTGACCGCCTATATATGGCAACATAGCGTATACGTGATCAAAAAATAAATTTTTGTGAACTGTGAATAAAAAGCTTAAATTTGAAAAGATTTACATCAATTTATTCTACTATTCAACTATTCCATATTATAACTATTACATTCAGTTGTCTTCTACAGCTAATTCAAACGAAAATGGATTTATCTCATCTAATTCCGAGTCATCCGAGTCATGATCAAAACTGTAGTCATTAAGTGAAGACTGCACATTATTTGGAATAATATTATGGGGTGCTTCTCAATTAGGTGGGGTGCTCAGCTCAGTTACATCTCGTGGAAGAGTTTGGTTTTTAAGTCGAGCTGCCCTTTTCTTTATACCTATACTTGAGATAAGGGGATCTGAGGAGTCAATAGATCTCTGGAATACATCCATCATATTATTTATCCGTGAATTCTGTCGAGCGTGCATTTGCCTATTTTAAGCAGCAATTCAAAAACGCGTATCCAAGCATGAAGTGGACTTATCCCATACTGAAGATTTCCAGGCTTTGGCTTAAAAGAATTTATATCGGTAGTTTCCATAAATTGTTTTGGGCCTGCACCACAGATTGAACACAATTGGCAAGATTTCGTGCCCTTTAAAACGTTTAATACTTTCCCATCTATAAGGGTCATGTGAAGGTCATATGAGACGGAGATCTTTCTTTCATTTGAAATTGTCACTACACATGGAGTCAAGTTTTTTATAAGTGTCAATATTTTTATTACATTGTATTACATTTTTGAAGTACAAATGCAGTATTATTTTCATTTGATTATGAAATTTATTATTTTTATTTATTTTCCCTGATCATAATAGCCAATTTGAAGTATCATGATACAGGAGCAAGTATCAAAGAAATAGTACGCTACTTTAAAGTGATACTGCTCCCTCCAACAGCAGAAACTATTCGATACAACATGTTTTTCTGATACCTGCTCAGGGATCAATTATTCTGCTGAATACGCCCAATAGTTGTTAGTGATGTGCGAACTAGTTGGATGAACTGGATCTGTGATTGGAGCTGGATGAACTGGAACCGCCACAATGGTCAACGTTGTGGCGCCATCTATTACTCAGTTTGGGAAATCACTCCTAACTTGCGAATGTGAACACTAACCCAAATTAATGTCAAACATTTAAATTTACGGTAAATTAATTTGCAACTTAATTTTTAGTGTTCACTGAACACCCAGACGAATTCGGACGGAAATCATACAAGCACGTGTAAACTTTTCTTAAGTCGCCTTTCTAACTTTCCTGCATGAATTTCTGCACACGGTCATGACTTTATCTTTGTACCTAATTTCGATCGATCCACACATATTCCCAATCACCGGCAGCAGTAGTTACTGCCGCCTGCAAAGCAACCTACATCTTTATCAGGCGACAATTGTTTAATACGAACAACACACAGCATCATCGGGTGTCACAATGGGGCTTTTGTTTTCATTTTCAAAACCAACATCCTGACAGTGGCAATGCCAACTAAAAATCCAGTGCACTGCGGCAAACATAAACGCCACTTCGTATTCAAGTGTTTGTGTGTGCTGTGCACACAGACACACACCCAGAGCAACCCACCCGCTGAGCCAGCTTAGGGTGGAAAAGTGTGGCAACAATCTGTATCATCGTTTTAGTTTTCGCCCTATTTTTCTCGCTGGCTGAGGGTATGGGTCTGGGACTGCCAATGTTAATATCTGTAGCTGATGCCTTAAGAGGAAAATGTGATAATGTGCGCTAAACAATGAAGAATGCACAAATGGCATAAAAATAGCCAGGAGTAGGATATGAAGTGGGCCGTAGATGTGCGCCGGTGAATAGAAATTGTAATAATGGAAAATGTGTTGGATGATGATGGTATCTGAGCAGTTGTTGTTTTTGTTGTTGTTTCTGGGCATGACTTTTATGATGATGAGTCTCTGATATATATTCAAATAGGTGTGGCTGTTGACGTTGATATGCACTTCTGGACTATACTCGTACGTATGCATGATGTGTTAAGCCGTTAGATTTGATGTGTACTCCAAAGGTGTGGATTAATTAAAAAAAAATTTACATTAGGCTCACATATTTGTTATTTTACGAAAATATTTTAAATTCTGTCATTATAGGAGCCGAGAAATTTTCATTCAAAATGTAGCTAACTTCGGCACGACCGAAGTTTATATACCCTTACAGCTTGTATAATTTATATAAATTAAGGTTTTAAATGATTTTCGTCGAACATTCTTAGCTAAGATATTTCCCAAACTCAGCTATAGATGGCGCGCGCCACTACTTTGACCATTTGCTTGCCAGTTTGTTATATATACCAAAATTCCCAAAATTGTGTGGAAACCGATAATATTCATAACTGGAAAGCTTAAAGACGCTACCATTGAAAACAAAAAAGTTTTTCTCACTAGAACCCATTTTCCGACCGATCGTTTCTATGGCAGCTAGAAGAAGTAGTCATCCGATCCGGTCGGTTCCGAAATATTAGCAGCGTGCAGTCGAAAGAAGACTCTCTGCAAAATTTCAGCTCAATAGCTTCAAAACTGAGGGAGAAATTTGCGTACAAACAGCCAGACGGGCAGACGGATCGAGAAAGCTTAATCGACTTTGATAGTAACTATACTAATTGAATATTACGATTAAGTATATGAATAGAGAGGTATATTAATTTCATTATCAACGTAGAATTAATAAATCGAAAGTCAAACTATTCTTTTTTGTTTAACAAACCCAGGTTCGAACCAAACCTTGGACTTTAAAATGGGTTCGAACCCCCGGACCGAACCTTCTGCAGAATCTTAGAGGTTTGCAGCCTTGGTTGTAACTATGACAAGTCATCGAAATGGTTCGTAAGAGGTATAGTTTGAAGAACGCGCCGGAAGATATATAGGAATATAAATTCTAGGTCGAAGGAGAGGCACAGATAAGTTTATTTTGCTTAGAAGATTACAAAAGTCAATTTCACCCAATAATAGTTTGTGTATGAAAACTGTTCCATGGCAAATTCTACGATTTTCAAGAGAGGGCAGATCGATAAGTCGCATATCGATCGATAAGTATGTATACATTGTTTAGATATACCTTGTACCTTGGTATATAAACTTCAACAGAGCTATTTTTGTTGTTGACTCTCCTCATTTTTTGGTTTTTTCCATTTGGTCCATTTATTTACCGCGGTGTTTATTTACCACGGAAATCAGAAGACAATGTGTAATCTATGTGTTTACATTTTTCAACCAACTGTTCATGTCAATCCAAGAGTAGTTTTCAAAAATTTTATCAGTATAAGAATAAACACAATTACATGCAATAGGAAACATATGTATTATTAGTGAACATCAATAATTGCACTAAGTTACTTCCGTGGGCTTATTCTTGTATTTATCTTTATTACATATGTTCGACTCTGTCTGTGAAACAAATGTAAATTAAATACTTTATTGGTTTAAGGCAATCGACTTACTGAATAAAAACCAAGAAAACGTATAAATACGCCATACTCTCCTCAAGAAATCAGAATTAAATTCATTTCAGTTCTAGTAACTCAAGTTTAAACATTAAAGATGAAGTTCTTCACTGTAATCGCTGCCGTCCTTTTTGCTGCCCTCATATTCTTCACTCCGCCCACTACCAACAGAACCACCAATAACAGCCCACGCCGCTTTATCATCACGCGCCGCGTAACCGGAATCTAGTTCAGATTTGACCACACAAATTTATAACATTCCTATGAATAAGCAATAATAAATCGTCACTTCGCAGAAGTTCCCAGTGTTTTAATAAATATTCATTTTATTTTGTAGGTATCACTTCAGAAAGGAAGCTTTCCTAGAATTGCTTACTGAGTCAATTCAACTTATTTCTTTCAACAGAACAATCGGAAGCCAATTTTTATAAAGTTTAAGGGTGGACCAAAATTGGCCCTGAAATTCCTGCCTAAGGAAAGCTTTTATAAAATACAATGCACTGTTTTATTGACCAAAAGGTTAGAAGCCTTGAATATAATAAAACAATTCTCAAAAGACAACCATTTACAACATCAACGGACGACTCCATCCACTAGTTCTAGCTAATTTAAGAATTCCGAATAACAAAGAAAAATATGAATTTTATTTGTCCGCTTTTTGTTTGGAAATCGAACTCGGTACCTTTTGTACTAGACAAATTTTAAACCTCTCATCGCCCCACACTATCGCAAACGCTTGAAGATACTCCATTTCTTGAAATGACAAGAAATGAAGAAAATTAAATCATTTCTTTCAAACGAAGAAGTGCAGCTTACTTGACAGTTGCCATCTAACAAATCTACATGATATTTTTTAAACTCATTATAAAATTTTTAAATTTTTGCGATTATGTTATCTTTTTTATCGACACCACCTACTTACCCATCAATCTAAACTAACATAAAAATGTTGCATATTTTTCAATTTCTTTAATCCGATTGAAGTGAATTTTCCAGCACACAAGCGCCAATTTCATGTCAATTATAATCGACGTCATACAGTCTTACAATGTATCTAGGCGTAAAGTGTTTACCTATTGTATTGTTATTTTTAATATATTGGGTAAGCCGTGCAACAACCCAGGGTTCGAACCCAAACCAACGCCCAAAATCCTCGAATTTCCGAACCCTTAAAATTTGAAAATTTTGGTTTGAACCCGCAACCCGGATGTTCTGAAAAAAATGTTGGGTTTGCAGCCTTGATATCGAGCTGATTCGATTAAGCTTTCTCGATCCGTCTGCCCGTCAATTATCAAATGCATTAGCTGAAATTAACAATTTTTTGGAACTGCCTAGTTTAAGCATTATATCTTCCTGGAGATGTTCATCTATACTAGCTCTTAAGTCAGAAAGAACAAACTTAAGTGTTGAAAATGCTCGTTCAACTGATACCTGATTTGCTATAGTAAAGGCAATATTTTTTAAGTCTTCGTTCTTATGACCTTTCCAAAATTTTAAAACATTCGTCGATCTACGTACTGTATGTGCTCTTTGACAATTTCCAAAGAACCCTATAACATCATTCACAGCTTTTATATTTGATATTTGTTTATTGCTTTCATAAGCTTTTCGTCTTCACAATCAGACGTTGAGTCAGTTGCTTCGCATCTGTTTTTTGTGAGCAAAATATGAAATCTCGCGTCTGAGAATACTGCAGCCGATTCTGGTACTTAACTCATTGAACAAGAATGTTTGTCGGGGAACTTTGATAGTAATAAACAATGATTTGCTGAAGATTTTTCAACAATTGCTCGGTGTTAAATCCAAGCGTAATATAAATCACTTGGTAGTATTTGTGATCTATACCGTCCGTTCAAAACCAAGTTGATTCAACATATGGTCAAACGGTTTCTTTCTGTACAATCTAACATCATCATCATACTTTATCTTGTCACTTTACATAAAAAATCATTTACGCTTAGTGAGAAATGCAATTGTTAATAGTAAAATCTATAGTAAAATTCAAATATTTGCCTGGATGTATCGTTGAATAAATGAATTAAATAGGTGAACCGAACCTCATTTTTCTATAACGTGGTCCGGTTCGGGTTCAGGTTCGTGGTCCGGTTCGCGAACCCCAAAAAACCCGAACCGAACCGGTTCTCAGGGGCTCGGTTCCGGACCGGTTTGCAGCCTTGATTTTACCAGATTAACTCGAAACTAAAAGAACTATTTTCTCTGGGTGAAATCCAATGAGAACGTTAATCGCGATTTTCTAAAAATCGATTATTTTTGTTATGCCAGTCTTGAAATAAGTGAGCGATATGACAAGTGAAAAGAAAGCTTTATAATTTGTAATTTAGCCTAAGTCTGTATAATAAACACGCAAGAGTGCTGCAGACGAGTACCCCGACTGCAAAATACCCTGTACCAAGTAATGTTTATTTTTGCATGGATCTTATTGAAGTTTTCAGAATTCAAACTTAAAAACTGAGGCTCTGACAGTTCTCTGCGGTTAAAAGGAGGAGGAGGAACAATTTTCCAAATCTGAAACCAACTTGATCTGGCTACGGTATACACCTACATACATGCAAAAATTGGTCGCTCTATCATCTTTTCTAGTCTCTGAGAGCTGCGTTCATACAAACAGACAGACGGACAAATGGACATGGCTAAATCGACTCGGCTGCTGATACTGATCAAGAATATATCAACTTTGTAGGGTCAGAGAAGCGTCCTTCTGGCTGTTACATACATTTGCACAACTTCATGTTCCCCTTTTCCCATTTCTAAAGGGAACAGGGTATAAAAACTCGTCTAACTCATGAGTGCTCTCAGGGGTTCGGTTCCGGACCGGTTTGCAGCCTTGATGCTACCTATAGCTCACGGTGTCCCACAAGGTTCAGTACTTGGACCATTTCTGTTCTCTGTATATATTAATGAATGGCTCCTGATTGTTTGTTGAACTGTAATGTCCATATGTATGCTGATGACGTCCAACTGTATGTTAGTCGACCGTTATGTGAAATTGATTTGTGTGTTAAGCCGCGTATCCAGCACCGAGGAAACTAAAAATTTCTGCCAAACTTATATAAAAAAAACTGTACCAGGAATTTTTAGTTTACCTTTTCGTTGCTTGAGTATCCAGCAACATGAACGAAACCCACAGTTTCTTATCGATAGTTGGCCTATCGATAGCGCGTGTGGATCGAAAGAACAGCTGATACACAGCTCAGGAATATATTGGTTACAATTATTTTGGACGTGATGAGCGAAAAATTGGGATGAATGCTTTTATGTTTTTGTTATGAGCAGTCATCTTGCTGGGGAACCAGCAGCGTGCAAAGATTGGTAGGGGATAGTGCCAAGGGAACACTAATGCCCAATTGCTGAGGCCGCCCGAGAGATGCCCTCCATGGACACAAAGGTCGATTGGATGTCATAGGTTGAGATGACTTCTGAGCCTGTTTGTCGCCAGATCATAGGCATGTCTTTAGGAGTGGGCCACCAGTCGATCATGATACCTGCTGGTGTGCATATTAATTTGGGGCGCATAATGGCAAAGCGTCCAAATCGCGGTATATAGTTGTATGCCTCTCATACCAGGGACCTCACATAGAAGATTCTAGGTACTTGAGGGTAGTGGAGCATGCCGTACCCCATAACGGGATCCCCCAGATCCACCACTACGAACCTTGAGAAGCCAATCGAGCTTCAATGTCATAGCTGCTAACCGTAGCTACTACCCGAGACACATGGACTTTCCTGGTCAAGCGGCGGTCCAGAGATACGCCAAGGTATTTAACCGCGGTATCTATTTGATCCTAGGAGTCGCACTCGAGCAACTTTTCGGGGTCTTATAGCGATCATGTTGAATATTTGAACGATTAACCGCTATGTTCCAGCGGTTCGCCCATAGACCAAAGCCAAAGTACTGATCCGGCCACTGAGTTGACAAACTCCTTAATATTAATGCAAATGTATTTAGGCAATCTTGTATCCGACCATGAAAGACTTCATTTGATTGGCGGCCAACCAAAATGTCAAACTACTTTGGAGATTGGAATGACATTATAAAGTTGTGCACATAATTGTGCTTCATCCGGGCCACACTGCAAAGTGACATTTTTAGCCATCGGTTTATCATCCCCTAGCTGAAATTCATCCTCTGGAAATTATTTTTTTTTTTTTAAATTCATTTAAATTTAAATAATTAACAGTGCTTAACAGCCGACTGATCAGAGTGACCATGCACCTTTTTAGTGGATGGTCACCCTGTTTTAGTTATGTTCCACACACACAAGAAATAACTAGCAAATTCCTGGCAAGAATTTTTCGCAGTGCTGGATACAGGCCTTTAGGCAGTGCAATGAAAAACTTTCGATAGTCAGCAGATGGGCGCAAGCGAATGGTCTGAGTTTAAATGATTCGAAATCAAAATGTTTTACTATTTATAAAAAATCCATATGCACCAGACAGTTAGCTGAGCTTACCATTGGGGGTACACCATTAGAGTATGTTAGCAGCGCTACCAACCTTGGTTTTACTATTAATAATACTCTCACATGGAGCGAACACAGCCAAAGCCACAGAAAAAATATATGGTATGCTTAGGCAGCTGTCATTAATGCAGAAGGATATACCCCAAGAACTCAGACTACCAATTGCAAAGTCGTGCCTGATCCCTACTTTATTCTATGGTTTGGAGCTATTTGCGCACAGCGACGCAAGCAGCTTTAGTAGATTACGAGTGGCCTTTAATTCCATAGCCAGATATATATTTCAACGCCGCCGTACTGAAAACATAACAAGCCTGGCCAACCAAGTGTTCGGTCACTGAGTCACAGAGTTCTAATATATCTACATAGCATAATAATAAAAAGACAGTCACCATATCTGTTTGACAAACTGAACTAGAACTATTTAACCACTTTCAAAGACAAAATACTTAATAATAAAAATATAAAAATCTTTAATAGTTAAGAAAATTATTGTTAACTTGTAAGATAGGTTTTATTTATTTAATGGAATTACATGTGACTAATGCACTAAATTATAAAAAAATTCTTGTAGCATTAGGACGAGCAAATAAACTAAACTCGGTGCACCATGCTCTTCTTCTCCACAAACTGTCCCTTTTCGGCTTCCCACCAAACTTAATGAACTGGATCTCGTCTAACTAATTAAATCGAACACGATGAGTGTTATTTAACAATGTATTATTAACAGTTGTGAACGTGTCTTCAGGAGTCCCACAGGGTAGTCATATAGGCCCGTTGCTGAATGTACTTTTTGTAAATGACCTCCCACAAGTCATATCGTATTCAACCGTATTTATGTACGCATATGATGTTAAAATCTGTGTACCATACTCTGATTGGTTCTTGCACACGCGACTTTAACTAAACCTTAAAAGTGGTGTTCAAATAGTCTGCTTTTCTTAAAACATTCTAAATGAGAATGAAAACTTTGTCTCGTAGATTACCTCATATTGTCTCCTATTCTATAGGAAATCGTGTCCTGGATCGTATTTCACATGTAAATGATATTGGTATACTATTTGACCATCTTTGACTATTTGAGGTACTTGGGTGTGTGTACGAAGAGGATGCGTGTGATGTGAGGCTCCCGCTTATCTGAAAAATGAAGACACTTTCAAGCTTTATTTTTGAGTCCAGTGTCTCGCATACCCAGGAGGGTCAATCGGGTTGCGCTGTCCAAATAGAGTCCACTGCACAGCCACATTTACTGTGAGAAACCCAGCGAAAATTTATTTCTGGCGATGACACTTTGGTCAGAAAAAAATTAAGATTGTTCATCTAGTAGGCACATCAGCTGTTCTCTTCAGACTTTATCCGTCTAGTGTTGGAAAACACTTAAAGCCCATCGTAGAGTTACCATGGAGATTGAGTGTTAGAGAACAAATTTGCGCTGCCTCTAAATTTTAGTGGTGCTAAACGATAGTGCCCTAAAAGATACTTATAGTGCCCAAAAGATACTTTACATATTCCCAACTGTATCCAGAGAGCGTAAGTGAGAGGGAACAGCTGACTAATTTCTGACAGAAGCGGTGTCGACTGCGTAATCGTTCAGTCTATATATCTTAGTCTATGGAGTTGCAGCGTCTCTCAAACAAGACTTCAGTCTTAAGACTGAAGTCAGATAGCGGGGCTGCCAGATAGTCCAAGGTGCAAGCAGTGCGCCTAACACGCACAAGCAGTTCCCTTTGTGGGCGCGGAAATTTGAATTTAAATATCTAATACACTGAAATGCCGGTATCAAGGTCTCCAGCACACGATGATACAACAAACACCATGCAAACGACCTCGATCTGACATCAAATGTAGAAGTTCCAAATAATGGAAAAGGATTGCAGAGTGGTCTCCCGTTGTTTCAACTCAATTCTATGCTTGAAGAGATGTTTCAAAACAAACTGAAGGGTGTTGCGACAGAGTTCCACTTGAACATAATAGCCGATAAAATCGATTCAGTCCAAAGCAACGGTAGTGAACTAGCAACCAAAGTTCGGGATCTAATTGACGAAAAGATAGTTCTTCGAGAAGAACTGCAAACAATTAAGAAATACCGAGAAAATTAAGACAGAAGACTGCTATTTTTAGAAGATGGCAAGTGTAGACCTTTGCAAGCACCATCTTCAGCTAAAGGAACGAGCGAAAATTGAGTTTGCAAAAAAACTCCAAGAGAAAGGAGGAAGAAGAACTGTGCTGTTAGAGTTTAGATCAACAAGGGATGCGCAACTCATTCTAAGACACACCAAAATCTTTGCCCGATCTCAAATATCAATTGAACAAGATCTGAATTATGAGCGAAAGCATCACAAGAAGGCAATGCTTGGCCTAAGGCGTGACCTTCTGAGTGCCAACAGTACCAAACGAGAGCTTTAGTTAAATTCGCCTCTGCCCGCCTTCGATATACCAGAGAGAAAACATTACAGTTATTCTGAGGGAGACAGTCGAAAAGTATGCAACATTTTTTGAACTCAGCTATTTATTATCAGATCCTTATGAAAGTTTGAGGGTTATAGATCTTTGTGGGAATGTGGAAATTAATCAACATTTTTTTATTGTGGAGGCGGGAGTGGACATGGCAAAAATTTGAAACAAACTTGATCTGCGTTCAGACAATAGGAGTCTAGTTATCAAATTTGGTTGCTCTAGCTCAGGCATGCCCAAAAGCAGCATTCGACAGAGCACTCACCAATACTCACAAAGAGAAGCACCAATACCAATAATGAAATTGTTGTTGGTCAGTTTGCTTGCGCTCGCAAACACCAATAAAAAAAGAGAACAAACCCGGTTTTTGTTCTACGCGTCGCATACACACGAAATCGTTAGCGTGTGTGTCGTTTTGTATGCCTCGCGCCCTGCATGTATACGATCATTGATTTCCTATGTTTCGTGCAATTACAATAACAAAACGTACCCAAAGAGCAAACGGCTGGGCATCGCTGCTCTAGCTCTTATCCGTAAATGCATCAGGAAATGATTGATAAGCCACACGAATATTTTAGAGAATGGTGCCTTCAAATCAACACGGATATATAAAAAATCATGATAATTAGGCAGGGCGGCGATCGTTACTCACGATTAGAAGACTGGACGATAGACGGTGTTACCCTTGAAAAGGTGAAGAGCTGTAAATACCTAGGAGTGCTAGTGACCCACAATAAGTCATTTAAGGCTCACCTATGCGAGAAGCTGAAAGATGCAAAAGTTTCCTTAAACGCGTCATTAAAAACTCTGCAAAAGTAGGAATAAGGTCAAACCGAGCACAAAATACGTAAAATACGCTGCCAAGCGGCAGTACGTTCAATCCTGTGCTATGAATCGTAAGCATGAGGCCACATATCTTATAAATATATTGAGCGTCTCCTAACCTTCTTCATCAAAAAAGAATTTAGACTCCCTTTAACTTTCCCCAATTACGCAATATTCACTGAAATTGGTCTACACTCTTTGGTGTTTTTCCGCGATTTAATGATTCGTCAGTCACGAAAAGTGGTTAGAAACATTCTTTATGATCTTGACTATATTCTTTACCATTGGTCATCCATGGTATTTATCGCGGTTCAGTATTGTCTTAATCATGGTTATATAGTTATGTGTGGGGATTTGCGGTCTTGAAAAGCAGTTTCTTAAGTGCTTAGCAGTTTTATTACCATGGAGATCCCTTAGCTGGGAAATGCACTTATGCATTGATCCTGGCATGATTTTTCACTTGATTGGCATTAACCTTTTTCATTATTACTATTTTTTATCCTCTTTGGTATTATTTCGTGATTTAATAAGTCGTCAGCCGAGTGCCGGCTGCTGGCTCCCAGACAAGATTCGTTTGATGGTTCACGACTTATGAGTTGCGGCTCACGAGCAGAGAGCCGCTTGATGGCTCATGGCTCACGAGCTGGATGTCACAGCTCAGAGCGGAGTGTTGTGGCTCACGAGCCGAGAGCCGTTTAATGACTCAGAGCCGAGAGAAATATGAAATCTCGGCTCCGAGCGAGAGCCGAAAAAAGAGAGAGCGCGAGGATCGCAAGCGAGCATTTCCGAACCCTGCTCTGTATAAATCCCTGGATATCAACCTCGGAGAGAAAAACTACTTTGATGGCAGTCTAGGTGTGGGGAACTCTAAAGAGTAACCAAACAACAGTTTTCAACCTCACAGGAGTACCACTCAGCAGGATTGTACCCTCTGCTAAACGTGTGCCAAGAAAGATGTGGCTCACTTTGTTGGAATCTGACCATCCTAAAGGAGTTAGGTATGCTGAAATTTCAGAATTAATTTATTATCGTCCGAGTTTTATTTTTTATTTGCTAAAAAGCAATACTCAAACTCCGATTACTAACGCATAAGGAATTGGAGCAAGTTTTATGCATGTCCTTAGTAAGTGAACCAAATCGAATAATATCCATATTCAAGCTTTTAATAATAAGTTAAATTGCGGTTTTCAATAAATTAAAAATAATAAAGTACAGCATTTCCGATTCCGACCATTTGGCAGTATTTTCATAAATAAATCCCTTTGCTGAGTCCGAAAATCCAATCCAAAGATTTTTGAAAACGCTAGTTTTTTGATAGGGAACAAAGTAGCTTTAGAAAACTGTGTACATCTTCGGTATCGGTTTATTTATTATGAGTTAAGTTTTCTTGGAAGTTTATTGAATGCCCTATCATTCGTTCATACACCACTTCTTAATCTGTTACTCGACTTTGGCGTTATAAAGTTTTCATTAAATTTATCACTTTTTTAAAAAAAGCTAGATTTTAAGTGCGATTTTCACCATGAAAAAAATTGTGTAAAATTTATTTTATTACCGGTCACTAAAGACTCATCTGTTATAAATACAACGCCGCATATTTCATTAAAATCCATCAAAGAATATAGAAGTTATTGGCATTTAAGAAAGCAGTTAAAAAATGGAATGTTTCAAGTTCATGCAAATTGACTTAGTTTGATTGTTTCATTGTTCATCGTAGGAGGCATGGTTAACATTGAAACTATGACCTGCCAATTTAATTTTATGCCTGGTTAAGTTTTTTGTGATTGACTAAGGATGAAAAATGAGTGCAGGACGTAAAATTGAATGCAAAAATTATCCTAATAAATTCTGCTACGCTTGCGGGCGCTACATATTCTTGATTTCTAACTACGAACTAGGAACAACTTTTTTAAACTACGAAATAACTTTTCTTGAAGTCTTTTTTTAACGAGAGCGTAAGTTAAAGTCGGCTCTAACCGACTTCGATATACCCGTTACTCATGGAAACAAATGTTTAATAGCCTTACTGTATGCCTGAGGTGGGTCAGCCGAAAAGTATGCAACATTTTTTAACTCGTCTCTCTCTCTCTCTCTCTCTCTCTCTCACTAAGATTGCTGCTGAACGCAATGCTTAGGTTATGAGTGGGGTGGGTGGTGGGTGTTAACTGATCGTTTTTTGCTCATAACTTGAGTATCGTTCATCCGATCTTTATCATTCCTTCAGCAAATCGATAAATAATTTTAAGAACTAGATATCTCTAGAAAGTACGAACCATCTATCATCAAAACTGTAGGAGATATGACGTTTTTTCCAAATTGCGGGGGCGTGAGGGGGCGTGGCAAAAATTGAAAATAAACTTGATCTGCGTGCAGACAATAGGAGTCTACATTTCAAATTTGGTTGCTCTAGCTCTTCTAGTCTCTGAGATCTAGGTGTTCATACAGACGGACGGACAGACGGACAGACGGACAGACGGACATGGCTATATCGACTCGGCTGTTGATGCTGATCAAGAATATATATACTTTATATGGTCGGAAATGATTCCTTCTGCCTGTTACATACATTTGCACGACTTTAGTAGACCCTTTTACTCTACGAGTAACGGGTATAAAAATACGAGGTCGATGAAAACTATTTTCATATACGAGAGGGTCGGAAAAAAATAAATTTTGTTTATTCTTTTAAGCCATATTGTCGGATCTGCTCGAAAGTTTTACAGGATGTTTTTAAGACCCTATTAGAACGTTTAAGCAAATAAAAACATATCGAAAATAAAATTTCTGAAGATTTGTTTTCCTTATAGCACGACCATCGTTTATCCGATCTTTATCATTCTCTAAAAAATGTTAAGTACAACCGCTCAAAAAGTTTTTAAAATGAGCACAATTCAACAGCACTTAACCACCCTGCAGAAAAATATAAGTAGCGTCTAAGAGCGTCTCATAGCCCCTTTCCAATGGCATATTTCTTTAAATTTTGCCGTTTCCATTGAAAAATCGTCTTTTTTTAACATTCACAGTGCCACGTCGATAAAAAACAGTTAAATGGTTTTAATTTAAGTAAAAGGCGCCACTTTCAAAAAATACCAAATTCTTTCGGGGCGAATGTCATAATTTTTATGAAATCACAGAAATGAAAGGCAAAATTAAGTAGCAAGTCGTATGAAAGAAATGATTAATTTTCTTCATTGCTTGCCATTTCAAGAAATGAAGTATCATCATCAAGCGTTTGCGATGGTGTAGGGCGATGAGAGGCTTTAAATTCGTGTTCAGTGCAATGGGTACCGAGTTCGATTTCCAGGGAATTCAGAATTTTTAAATTAGCTAGAACGAGTGGGTGGGGTCGTCCGTTGATGTTGTAATTTGATGTCTTTTCAGAATTGTTTTATTATATTCCAGGCTTCTATACTTTTGGTTAATAAAACAGTGCATTGAATTTTATAAAAGCATTCCTTAGGCTGGATTTTCAGGGCCAATTTTGGTCCACCCTTAAACTTTATAGAAGACGGCTTGGTTCCATTTGTTCTGTTGAAAGGAATAAGTTGAATTGACTCTGTAAACAATTCTGGGAAAGCTTCCTTTCTGAAGTGAAACCTACAAAATAAAATTATTTCTATAAAAAGTACTTATTGAAACACTGGGAATTTCTGCGAAGTGACGATTTATTATTGCTTATTCATAGGAATGTCATAAATTTGTGTGGTCAAATTTGAACTAGATTCCGGTTACGCGGCGCGTGATGATAAAGCGGCGTGGGCTGTTATTGGTGGTTCTGTTGGTAGTGGGGGGAGTGAAGAATACGAGGGCAGCAAAAAGGACGGCAGCGATTACAGTGAAGAACTTCATCTTTAATGTTTAAACTTGAGTTACTAGAACTGAAATGAATTTACTTCTGATTTCTTGAGGAGAGTTTGGCGTATTTATACGGTTTCTTGGTTTTTATTCAGTAGGTCGATTGCCCTAAACCAATAAAGTATGTAATTTACATTTGTTTCACAGATAGAGTCGAGCATATGCATAGATAATAAGCCCACGGAAGTAACTTAGTGCAAATATTGATGTTTACTAATAATACATGTGCTTCCTATTGCCTGTAATTGTGGTACAATTTTTGGAAACTACTTTTGGATTAACATGAACAAATGAATAAATTTGTCAATATTAAGTTATTTTGACAGTATGTCGAACTACATTGAAAAATGTAAACACATCAATTACACATTTGCCTCTGATTTCGTAGTAAATAAACACCGTAAAATGAAAATGGCCATATGGAAAAAACCAAAAAACAAGAAATCAAAGCTTACTTCGTCTGTAACGTAGTTTTAATACACTTAGAAAAGCTCGCTCTAACGGTTAGCGATTTCGACCAAAATTCGCAGAGCATTGTGAGCACATATCGACCCCTGTAAAAATACCGAAAATACCGTATGAGCCATTTTCTACGAAATTGGCATTTTGATGCAAATTAGTTTTAAGTCCACTAACTCATCATCTGGTAAAATTATATAGCGATTTTCGCTACGGTTAAGGAGATACATCAAAATCAATTTTATCGTATGTACCAAAGTTGGCTTTGCAGACTTATTGCTGCGATGGGAAGTGGCTATATGTACTATGATACCAGTTGATTCCGTGCATAGTAAAATTGAATCTTTTGTGCGAAATCGTACCATTTGGGCACCTAGTGAATAGTCCACCATTATTCGCAGCGCACGAACCAACCCATCGGGCTATGACTTTCAAAACTGGAAGTCATTTGCGAATTCATAACTTCCCAGTAAAATTAAATTAAACATGGTTAATTCGATAGTTCTCAGAAAAAGAATATTATCAAGTTAGATTTTCACGATAAGAAAACTATTGTAGCATAAGACTTTTTGACAAAAATTTTTGTTTATAAAAAAGAATACCATAAAATATCAAATTGAATAGTTTAATCTGCAACATTCGTTACATATAAAAGACTCATCTACAACATCAACAATCTTGCATCAATAGTCAAAATCAGGCTCGCAGAAAATAAGAAAACGTACGCATTACTTTGTTGATTTTAAGGCAGCATTTGACAGAGTTCCAAGACAGCCATTAATATTTAAGCTACACTCAATCGGAGTACCCACAAAAATCGTGATCTTTATTGAAAAAGTATACGCTGTATCCAGCAGCGCAGAATGGAACGGAAGCCAGCTGTCGGAAAGTTTTGAAACTTATAATGGAGTAAAGCAAGGATGCTTGTTAAAGGGGATAACTATTCGCATTATATTTGTAATTTATTTGGCGACCTTTCTAATGTTTAATTAGTGTGAGTTGGCTGGCTCTAGGTCCGAAAAAATTGCGTTTGTTCACAACTTGTAAACAACTTATGCATTGTAACACCAAAAAGAGCTGGTTGCCTATACATAACTGTTTCATCGTTATCCCTAACGACTCTTCAGTAGGCTTTTCGCTGAAGAAAGCATGATTGCCAACTGCCTCTCCATACAATCATTGCTTAGATCAGTTGGGAACTGCTAAAAGCAATGAAAGCAAAAATAGACAAGCAATGAGTGCTTTCATCTTTCTGGTGGTAATGCTTAAGCTTAGGGCTGAACTTTTTAAGTGCAAAAGCTTGAGCTTTTGAGCGAACTTAGAAGTGCCCGTTAAATTTGAAATGCGAAGCATTCAAAAAAGCGTTTTTTAGCATTATATATTAATGATCTCCATGAAAGCTTGGGTGGTGGCCTTAACATAGGCTCCTTTTACCTATATATGCAGACGATACCGTCTTCCTAGCTGACATTCTCATCACATTGCAACGTATGGTCAACCGTCTTGAGAGTTATTCTGGCTTATGGGGAATGGAAGTAAATATGCTTAAATCGGAGATAATGGTTTTTCGTCAACTAGGAAGGCTGGATTTGGTCGAAAAATGGACCTATCAAGGGAACCCAATAAAAGTTGTAAGCGAATATAAGTACTTGGGAATTATATTTACTACAAGCCTGACTTTCAACAAGCACTTAAGCGAAAAAAACCGGGAGCTCAAACAAGGGATCAACATGTCATGGAATAGTTTCTTAAGCAAGCCGAACATAATCCTAAAAGCAAAATAGGAACTTTTTCAACCTGTCACCTGTGCAGTGCAAACTTATGGTGCGCAAGTATGGAGCAACTCTTTATTTGATGAATTAGATGCGTAGCAACGATATTTTTTGAAGAAAATACTGAGGTTACCTGCGAATACCCCGAACTATGTGCTGAACCTTGTACCTGGAGTTAAAGAAGCGTTCCACTATACATATAATTCGCACCTCAGATATATTACCAAAACTCTGTTAGAATATGAACCCACCCGACTACCACACATTCTGTCAAATGTAATCAGAAGAGAGAAAATTTATTGGTACAACGACCTAGCTATGCACCTTCAAGCTTCTGATATCCAACTGCCTGATGAAGTAAATCAAACGGAATGGTGCAATATATGTGGCGATCTACTAACACAAATGAAACTTAAGAGGTCAAATAAATTGACTATAACAAGGGATCTGAATTTTGTTGCGAAAACTTTCCACAGAAGAAAATATCCTGGATTATAAAGGACAGACAATGGAGCCTGTGTAATCTCAATGAAGATGAGACGATGCAACATTTTATTGGAAGATGCAACAAGCAACATTAGATGGAGATACTCCAAAAATACATATCTAACTAAGGTGGAGAAACATCTATGGTTTTAAATGAAAGTGATGATGAAAATTTGACAAAACTTGAATATTACATAAAGCAAACAATAGTTCGTAGAAAAAGCTTAATCGAACAATTTAAGGTTTCTAGAAGGTCACTTTATGTTTATCTTCATTAGTTTTATACCCTTGTAGAGGGTAGATTAAACATATAAACATAACACATAAAGTATATATATTCTTTATCAGCATGACGAGCTGAGTTGATATAGCCATGTCCGTCTGTCCGTAAAGCTATCTTCATCAAACTTTGCTCGAAGTCTTTTGGTACAAAGACGCTGCACATTTGTCGGAATCAGCCGGATCGGACGGCTATAGCATATAGGTGCCATGGGAACTATCGGTCGAAAACTAGTTTTAGTGAGAAAAACTTTTTGTTTTTAATGCAAACGCCCCCAAAACTAGTACTTATACAGTTTCCTAAGCTTTCATACAAGTCCACCAAGACGAAAATCGGAGAACTATATAGATATGCCATAAAAAAATTGTTTGTTTTCAATGCTATCGCTCCCAAACTTGTTATTGATTAATAATTTATGCTACCACATAATTCTGCCAATTTTTATCCAAATCGGATGACTATACATACAATATAGCAGCCATAGGAACGATCGGTCGTGGTGGTTCTAGTGAGAAAATCTTTTTTGTTTTCAATGGTAAGGTGTTTTTTCTTTCCAGTTATGAATATTATCGTTTTCCACACAGTTTTGGGGAGTTTTGTCAAAATTTGATGAATATGTCGTATAGCTGCCATATAACAAACTTGAAAGCAAATGGTTTAGTTACGAGGTTTTAATGTGTAACTAACTTTATTAAACATAACTTAAGCTAACAATTATTGTTAAGTCGAACGGAGCGAAGCGGGCGCGTGCCGCCTTGGCGGGAGCCAAGCCAGAAACTGCGCGTCAGGGATGGCGCTTGTGTTGTCGTTCTGCTACTGCGTAGGGATGGTGTTCGGAGAATGGTGTGACCAGAGGTGGCCAGGGCTGCCACAATGGTCAATGTAATGGCGCCATCTATTGCTAAGTTTTGGAAAAATCTCAGCTAAGAATGTTCGACGAAAATCATTTAAAACCTTAATTTATATATATTATACAAGCTGCAAGGGTATATAGCTTTCTTCTATTATTTTGTACTTAAATTAATTTATTAATCAATATATGTAAAAACAATGTTTTTGTAATATTATATGTTAAGATTAGACTGATGATCTTCTGATCTTCTTTGTGCTGGGAACGATGCGGTATCTTGAGACGATCTTGGAAGCCATGTGTAGAACCAGAATAGAGAAGAAAAGAACATGTGGCTGACCTTTTATGCACCAAGCCACTAAAGTTATATAAAACAAGTAAGAGAGCTGTAGTCGAGTTTCCCGACTACAAAATACCCTGTTCAATTGAGACGCACATGCAAACACACTCACATACACAAACGCATACACACATACGAGCGCACACAAACACACACAAGCGCTCACACGCGGCCTGCGCAGGCAGCGCTGCCTGCATGAAGTGAACGCCTCCCCCAGCCCGCTCCTTTAAGCTAAATTGCATAATAACTTTGGTGTTTTTGCTCGTATCTTATTTTCCTTTGGAGAATAGTAAGATATAAGGCCTAGGATATTATAAAGTAAGCCACCAGGTTCTAACTTTAAAATTATGGCTGTGACAGCTTTTTGCGGTTTAAGGGGGGAGGGGGGGATATTTTCAAAATCTGAAAGAAACTTGATCTGGGTACGGTATACACCTATGTGCGTGCCAAAATTTGTGTCTCTATCTCTTATAGTCTCTGAGATCGACGCGTTCATACAGACAGACAGACAGACGGACAGACGGACATGGCTATATCGACTCGGCTGTTGATGCTGATCAAGAATATATATACTTTATAGGGATAAGTAATAAGTAAATAAATAAGTTTTGAGTACTAGATATCCCTAGAAAGTACGAACCTTCTATCATCAAAACTGTAGGAGATATGACGTTTATTCCAAATTGTGGGGGCGCGAGGGGGCGTGGCAAAAATTGAAAATAAATTTGATCTGCCTGCAAGTATAAGAAATATATGTCCCATACTTGTCAAACCTCTATCTCTTACCATCTCTGAGATCTCTTCGTTCATACGGACGGACGGACAGACAGACAGACGGACAGACGGACATGGCTATATCGACTCGGCTGTTGATGCTGATCAAGAATATATATACTTTATATGGTCGGAAATGATTCCTTCTCCCTGTTACATACTTTTGCACAAACTTAATATACTCTATGTACCTTCGGTACAGAGTATAACTAGCATATAACCCGTTGCCATCAGTATAGTGAATTATTACCGTTATCGTTATTGGTATCGTTGCCGTTGTCGTTATCGTTACCGAGTTTCAAGCCAATCAGATGGAAAATAGATTTTGCGTGCAGAATTTTCCGGGCATTTTCACGCCTGGTTTCGGGGTTTCCGACATTGAAAAATCACATTTCAAATTATTTCGTATTCTATCCTTACAAACCGAGTTTCCAGTCAATCGGAAGAAAAATAGATTTTTTGGTTACACAATTTTCCAGCCATTTTGTCCTTGGGCTGATTTTCCAGAATCGGGAAAACACGTGTAAAATTATTTCGCGTACTATGCTTACAAACCTAATTTTAAGTCAATAAGATGAAAAAAAAAAATTTTCACATTCAAACTTTTTCGACGCTTTTCCCACTTTTCCGGTTGGAATTAGAACGCACTTTCAGCACTAATGGAAACTCCTGTCCAAATTTCAGCCTTCTATCTCTTCTCTTACCGTTTGCGCTTTGCGTTGATTGCCAATCAGTCAGTCAGTGAATCAGGACAAACTGTTTTATATACAGAGTAGAAGTATATGTCTTTAGAGTTTTATTATATGTACGTCAAATTCAAGAAAATAGCGATGAAAATAAAGACTACTACTTCTACAATAATAGACTCGTTTGTTGAAAGCGACGAAGAGGACTTATCTATTTATTAACTTTATTAACCCATTTTACACCGCGCAGCACGAAGTTTTTTTTAGAGGTGAAAGTAACTTTGATTCGGTAGATAGGACCACGTAAACACGAATCCGAAGTCAAAAATTCTACCTATGATAGTTTCGTCAGGTGAGATTGTTCGGTTACTCAAAAATCTGACGGCCAAGCTCAATCTTCCTATAGAACAATACAAAAATCTCTCTTTTATAAGAACACAATTTAAGAACAAAAAAAAAAGGTTAAAAACTTTACACTTGGGTTTGACTGCATGCCTTGGTCAGGATTCGAACCCACGAATTTTGGCTCTGGCGTCTGCAGTCTTCCCGTCAGGCTATGGCTGCTTTTGAAATTTAAGGGAAATGTATCTCCCATTCTACCCTCTAATTTCAACTATAATAGCAAATGCGAAACTCGGTCAAGCTCTGTACCTGCTGAACTGTATGCTCAGTATGTAGCACAATGAAAGCAGCGCAGCGAACGGATCTTTACCCAATTTTTGGAGGATCGATAAAAAATGCTGATTACTCAATATGTCTCTAAAATACAAACAAAACTGTGGGAGATAAAAGATTATTCCAAGTTCCAAAAATAAACTTGATCTGTCTGCAAGTACAAGAAGTACTATATACGACCCATACAATTACACTGGTCGGCGTAAGTATTTTGACAAAGAAATTTTCATAAATAAACCATTATATCTTTTAAACAAAAAATCCCAAAATTTGGAAATTTTTATCGGATGCTGGTGTAACAGTAAGCTTTCAATAAAACATAAGAAGTACACAATCAGCTGCTTGGTTTAGAAAATATAAATCAAAATGTGCAAATGGCAGTTGGCATAAGTATTTTGACAGTTGATTTATTCTCTGCACAGGACCTGAAATGATAAAAGAATGATTGATTCTAGCAAGTTTATCACGCAGAACCCAAATCTGCCTTTAGATATTCCATATCTCTAATGGATTAACTGTAATTTGGACATAAAAATGCCGAAAATGGCTAATTTGACCATTTTCCCCTGGACCCTATAAGCTAGAAAACATGATATTTATGAAATATGAATTATTTCTTTAAAAACTACACTGGCGCTCATGTAAAATAAAAAAACATTCAAAAAATTTGAATATCGTCCATACTTTGCAGATCGATCACGAACTTATATCTTATGAAATGAATAAAGTATATACTACATATTACAGATAAAAATAAGTACACAAAAAAAAATAAGATCAGGTATTTTAATAGCATATCACTAATATCAATATTTGCATATCAAAGTGAAACTATTCAATATCAATATGAACCTGTAATACCACATTGATACTAAAAATATTATATTGAAATGTGAAATGATCAAAGTGATATGAAAAATGCCCTAGTGATATGATTTCAAATCAAAGTAGACATCGAAATTCTGAAAGTAGAAAGAGACACACAGAGTTTCTCAAATTAAAGAGAGACAGCAATAGTCTATATCGAAAAAAGCAAAAACAATGCTCATTGCTCTGCTGCCGCAAGCGCGAAAACGAGTGCCGGTTGTTTTTGATATGAGAATTGCATGTGTGTGTTTTGTTGTACTGTTGTTGTACTTGCAAATTTATAAATTGTAAAAAGGCTATTGCCTTTATTCAGTCGCTAATAGTATGTACGATTAATTTACATACACTCATACATTCATATTGTGCGTGTTTTTTTCACTTTGAGCTCTCTACGCAGTAGAAGTGCGTGTTTAAATATGTGCATATGTATGTATACTTATTTTGTGTCCGCGATGCGTTTTTATTGTTCTGCCCTTGAATGTGTGCTGATATATGATGAATGATGTGATTGAATGATGTGCCCTATATGTGTGCTGTTTGACGTTCAAGGGCAGAACAAAAAAGCGCATGCTCAGCCTTTGCTTTCGGCAGATTTCGCACACATGCACAAAATAACTTATGCGAGTTAAAACATGCATATTAATTTTTTATAATTTTACAGTTTAAAATGGAAGATATAAAACTCGTTAGCTGCTAGAAAAGCTTGACATTGACAATTTGGTGTACGAAAAATAAATTGGTAAGTTTTGTATTGAAATAATTATTCTTCTCAATATATGCATTTTACAATTTTTCTAGAGTGTGGATTTAACTTCGACCGCCTTAATTACATTTCTTCCTGCGACAAAGTGCAGATTTTTTCCTGAAAGATAATTGTCATAATAATTTTAGTATGTATTATAAAAATATAGCTTTGATATTATAAAAACAAGAAAGAAAGTCGGTCAAGCCCGACTATAACATACTCTGCACCCTTAATGTCGCAGCTCGCATTTGCTCACGAGTTATACTCGCTCATCTCTAAGTTTCACTCTCTCTCTCTCTCTTTCTCTCACTAAGATTGCCATTCAATAGAATGCTGCGGTGGTGGGTGGGGTGGTGTTGGGTGTTTACTGGCCGTTTTTTGCTCATAACTTGAGTATCGTTCATCCGATCTTTATCATTCCTTCAGCAAATCGATAAATAATTTTGTTTACAAGGTATCTCTAGAACGATCTACGGACGATCTATCTTCAAAACTGTAGGAGATATGACGTTTTTTCCAAATTGCGGGGGCGGGAGGGGGCGTGGCAAAAATTGAAAATAAACTTGATCTGCCTGCAAGTATAAGAAATATATGTCCCATATATGTCAAACCTCTATCTCTTACCATCTCTGAGATCTCTTCGTTCATACGGACAGACAGACGGACGGACGGACAGACGGACAGACGGACATGGCTATATCGAATCGGCTGTTGATGCTGATCAAGAATATATATACTTTATAGGGTCGGAAACGATTCCTTCTCCCTGTTACATACTTTTGCACAAACTTAATATACTCTATGTACCTTCGGTACAGAGTATAATAAAGCATTGGTATTACAATAATACCCTTTTGATATTTTAAAAATATTTCTTTGATACTAAAACAATGTCCTACAGGTATTTTGAAAATATAGCTTTGATACTATAATAATATATCATTGATATTAAAGAATATCAAATTGTTGATCTGACAAAAGATCACTTTGATGTGTTCGAAATGTCAAAGTGATATCTTCGAACTTATCATCTGGGTATTTTTCTGATGAAGGCCGATTTGATACTACAAAATACCAGATTGATACTGAATATCGTGATCTTTTTTTTCTGTGTACTATTACATAAAAAATCAAGTTTTTTAAAATATCATGTTTTCTAGCTTATAGGGTCCAGGGGAAAATGGTCAAATTAGCCATTTTCGGCATTTTTATGTCCAAATTACAGTTAATCCATTAGAGATATGGAATATCTAAAGGCAGATATGGGTTCTGCGTGATAAACTTGTCTAGAATCAATCATTCTTTTATCATTTGAGGTCCTGTGCATAGAATAAATCAACTGTCAAAATACTTATGCCAACTGCCATTTGCACATTTTGATTTATATTTTCTAACCCAAGCAGCTGATTGTGTACTTCTTATGTTTTATTGAAAGCTTACTGTTACACCAGCATCCGATAAAAATTTCATTTCATTTTGGGATTTTTTGTTTAAAAGATATAATGGTTTATGTATGAAAATTTCTTTGTCAAAATACTTATGCCGACCAGTGTATATCCTCTAGCTATTAACATCTCTATGAGATTTGAGCGTTCATGCAGACAGACAAAAAGGCAGACAGACGCACAGAAAGGATTCCCAGCTATAATGCAGAAACGAAAAGTCGGATATCTTGGCAATCAATATAGAAACGGCAAAAACCGAACTCGAAAGTAACTGCTTAAGTAAAAATTTACTAACACCGCTATCACTAACATTAATAATTTTAAAACTTCATTTAGCATTTCGGTTTGAGGGAACTTATTAGGAGATTGGAATAGTTTGGTTTCGGTTCGGTTCAGTACCGGTTTCCATCCCTGATATAAAATATTGTAGTATTAGCTCACCCTGCATGGACGGAAAAGTGACTGTCTGTTTGTTCCTTATAGGCGTCTAAAGCGCTCATCCGATCTTCACGAAATTTAGACGGTATGACCATGTAGATCAGGAAAGAGTCATAGGCATTGTTCCAAGTCTGTGAACCTGTCGATCAGGAAAGAGTCATGGGCTATGTCCCAAGTCTGTGAACCTGTTCGAAACCGGTCAAAAACGGTTCAAAAGTGGTTCTTCTTCTTTGGCCCGATATTTAAATCACAACCGCTCAACGGCCTCGGCCGCCGCTTCCAATGCCCGCCAGTCAACTCTGTTTCGTGCGAGCTAGCTCCAGTTGTTCACACCAAGCTTGGCAATATCTTTCCGCACCTGTTCTCCCCATCTCAGTTTCTGTCCACCTCTCGTGCATTTTCTCCCAATGTCTTTCTTCTTCAAATTGTTTACCATTCCTGTCCTATCCAGCGCAGACGCTGTTGGTTTATGCGCTTGGCTAGAGCTCATACAGCTCGCGGTTCTTTCAGATGCGTAATTCATCGCCAACTTTTAAAGGTCCATAAATCCTCCGAAGAATCTTTAGCTCGAAAACGCCAATCGCCGTATTGCAGGACTGGGATGATGGGCGCTATTTTCGTTTTTCGAGAGAGGGCTCTACTTTTGAACTCTCTTCTGAGCCCAAAGTAGCATCGGTTTGCCAGAGTGATTTTTCTTCGGATTTCCAGGCTGATGTTGTTTTCGCTGGTTATCATCGTTCCGAGATAGAGAAAATCCTTTACAACCTCAAAGCTGTACTCTCCCATGGTAACAGAGCTAACAAATTGTCCACGACGCGTAGACTCACCGTGCGTTAGTATCCACTTTACAATATACTTCGTCTTGTCCGAGTTTCCCGCAAAGCCCATCTGCTCTATCGCTGAAAACGCCCTGCTTACCGCCCGTTCGTTTGTGCCGATAACATCAATATCATCGGCATATGCGATTAGCATATTAACTTTACGATAGATGGTGCACGATCTGTTGGCATTTGGGCACTGGTGCAGTATATACTCCATCAGCAGATTAAAGAAGACACACGATAAGGTAACACCATGCCTAAAACGTCTTTTGGTATCAAATGGTTCGGATAGGTTCCTTCCTTCCATCATGCAAAGTCGAACGTACTTTGCTGGTATACCAAAGGTAGACAGGGCTTCAAAGAACCTTGACCTTATCGGTGTGTCAAAGGCGGCTTTATAGTCAACAAAAAAGTAGATGTCATCTTTGTCTCACGGGTCTTCTCAAGGATCTGTCGCAATGTGAATGTCTGGTCTGTGGTGGATTTACCATGTCTAAAGCCACACTGATAAGGTCCAATCAGTGTGCTAATAAGCGGCTTTAGACGTTCACAAACAATACACGACAGAACCTTATTTGCTATCAGGAGACTGATCCCACGATAGCTGGCGCCAACTGTAGTGTCTCCTTTTTTAAAAATTGGACAAAATACACTTAGTTTAAAACATTCGGTTAATTGCTTAACCTTTTGATAAAATTTTCAATCCTCACTCATGCCGAATAGCATCTCGACTTCCTCACGGCTGCGACTTTCTCTCTCATTCGTTATGTTCAAAAGTGGTTCACAGCCATATCTCTGAAATCTGGTCAGTAGGTTGTTATATGGAGTTGGATATTTTACAGTATCAGGACTGGTATCGAACCAGCTTCGAATCGGCTAAAATGTGTTTCAGAGTCATACCTCTGAAGTTATTTAAGCAATGAACTTAAAATATGGTTTGTAGGTTGGTAGTATGAAGTTTGATATTTTACTGGCTCAGGACCGGTATAAAACCGGTCTAAAGTCGAATGCGAACCGATTAAAATGTGGTTTTTATTTAAGAAATAATAACTTTCGATAATATAACAAGTAAGAGCGTTGTAGTCGAGTTTCCCGACTACAAAATACCCTGTTCAATTGAGACACACATGCAAACACACTCTCATACACAAGCGCATGCACATATATTAAGCCACCAGGTTCTAACTTTAAAATTGTGGCTGTGACAGTTTTTTGCGGTTTAAGAAGGGTAGGGGTGGAATTTTCCAAATCTGAAACAAACTTGAACTGGGTACGGTATACACCTAAGTGCATGCCAAAATTTGTGTCTCTATCTCTTATGGTCTCTGAGATCGACGCGTTCATACAGACAGACAGACAGACAGACAGACGGACATGGCTATATCGACTCGGCTGTTGATGCTGATCAAGAATATATATACTTTATAGGGTCGGAGAAGCTTCCTTCTGGCTGTTACATACATTTGCACAACTTCATGATCCCCTTAAACCCTAAAAATAAGTCAAAAAAAAAGTATAGGTTGCCCACAAAACGCGTCTGAAAAGAGTCAAAATAGGCTCTTTTTGAACATTAAGCTCAAATTACTAAAAATCTCGACATTTCTGAAAACAGATTCGTGTTCAGCACACTAAAATCATCTGGAATCACCACCAACCCTTCAATATACTGGACCTTGTTGCCTAGTGTTATTTGAGTTATGAACTCGGAACTTGATGTGTAGGCTAGTACTATGATGTTAGCCGAACCAGCCGTCTGAACTAGTTCAAAAGTGGTTCAAGCTCTCATCTCAGAAACTATTTAGGCTGTGATCTGGAAAATGGGTTCGCAGGTTTACTTTGTGAGTGTTTTACTAGTGTTCACTAGTTTACAGCCAAAAATACCCATTTCTACTGAAACTATTTTTAAGTGTAGTTTGGATTGGTGATCTTAAAAATTTTTTAGTGGGAACGTTTTATAAATACGAATTTTTTTCATTTTTTCGGTAGATGCACTAACATTTTAAGCCATATCTCATTTCATATGGAGTCAAGCAAGTTAGGGCGATGAGAGGCTTTAAATTTCTGTAGTGAAAACGGTACCGAGTTCGATTTCCAAACAAAAAGCGGACAAATAAAATTAATATTTTTCTTTGTTATTCAGAATTCTTAAATTAGCTAGAACTAGTGGTTGGGGTCGTCCGTTGATGTTGTTGTTTTCTTATATTCAAGGCTTCCAACCTTTTGGTTAATAAAACAGTGCATTGTATTTTTTAAAAGCTTTCCTAAGGCTGGAATTTTCAGGGCCAATTTTGGTGATTTCTCTTTTACTTTTGAGTGAACCACCTTTAAACTTTATAGAAGTTGGCTTGGTTCCGATTGTTCTGTTGAAAGGAATAAGTTGAATTGACTCTGTAAAGAATTCTGGGAAAGCTTCCTTTCTGAAGTGATACCTACAAAATAAAATTATTATTTATTGAAAATAAAAAGTATTTATTGAAACACTGGGAATTTCTGCGAAGTGACGATTTATTATTGCTTATTCATAGGAATGTTATAAATTTGCGTGGTCAAATTTGAACTAGATTCCGGTTACGCGGCGCGTGATGATAAAGCGGCGTGGGTTGTTATTGGTGGTTCTGTTGGTAGTGGGGGGAGTGAAGAATATGAGGGCAGCAAAAAGGACGGCAGCGATTACAGTGAAGAACTTCATCTTTAATGTTTAAACTTGAGTTACTAGAACTGAAATGAATTTAATTCTGATTTCTTGAGAAGAGTACAGCGTATTTATACGGTTTTTTGGTTTTTATTCAGTAAGATTCAGTAAGTTGCCTTAAACCAATAAAGTATGTAACTTACATTTGTTTCACAGACAGAGTCGAACATATGTAATAAATATATACAAGAATAAGCCCATTGAAGTTGATCACATATGTATCTTAGTGCAAATATTGGTATTTACTTTTTATGCGTGAGCTTCCTATTGCCTATTATTTTGTTTATTCTTATGCTGATGATGTTTTGAATACTACTTTTTAATTGACATGAACATGTGAATAAATCACCCAACAATCCATCTAAAGCTACATTGACAATTTGTTGATCCAGAATGAAATATATAAACACATGTAAACTTTACTGAACCAATAACAAACCAACAATTTAGAAAAATCAATAAAAAAAATTTAGAACATTTTAGTGGGTCATCTTCCGCTTCCGTCTAAATACATTATTAATTTTTGTTTTTTTCGAGGCTTATATAGAGAGCACAAAATGCTTTTGAATTATATACAAGCAGTTCATAAAGTGACCACAAAATGATAATTAGCCAAACACAAGTCGTTCATAAGGGGGAGCAAATTGTTCATAAAATAGTACGAATTTTTCATGAATTAAGAAGAGGCGTGCTTAGTACACTTTTGTCAATAAAAATCCAAGAATTTTGGTACTTTTAGAACCAGTTTTTTTACTCTGTACCACAGAGTATATTAAGATTGTGCAAATGTATGTAACAGGCAAACGGAAGCATCTCCGAACCTATAAAGTATGTAAATATATTCTTGAGCAGCATCAACAGCCGAATCAAGATCTCAGAGATGGTAAGACATCGCTGCTTTCTGTTGCTACTGCATCAGCAGTACAAATTTCAAACACTTTCGCAGTCATGGAAGTAACATTCGCTGTATTGTCTTGGCAATGAAATGAGATTTGTGGACATTTGGACCAACAACGTTGCTACAATGATATTATTTATATTGTACATAAATAAGTGCTTAATATTGTTCAATTCGCCTGCACAGCTGTTTGACATTTCTGCAGTAACCATGCCTTCGTTTTCGTCTGCTTTACACAGGCTTACAAGCTTTTAGACCAGAGAGAGAGCAAAGGTTCCTTATGTGTTTTTGGGCGCTGAGTTCAAATTAATAGGCCGTTCCCCCAGCTCTTCAGGTTAAAGGGATATTTGCATTAAAGTGTGTTGAGCGAGATATGTTTACGTTTGAAGGTCCTGTAGCCTCATGAAGTCATCTATTTAAATCGAATTAGTTTTAATGTACGCTTCATGGAATAACTTTATAGAAAAACCAAACACAAAATTTGATTTTGTTCATAAGACACCAATTTTTTGATAAAATTAATGTTATTCAAGTTTAAATAATTCTGAAAAAAATTTTAGCTAATAGAAAAAATCTCAGAAAAATCGAAATTTATAGTTTTTGTAATTTTTTCGATATCATCGCGCTTTTAAAAGCTATGTACCAAAATCTATAAAAATGTTCTTCTTTTTTGCCCAATATTTACCATTAAAATTTCTTGTAATGTGAAAATAACAAAGTTGATATTGTGAAATAAAGAGTGGACATTTAAAAGACACTTAACGTTGATTTTTGTAAATTTTAAATGTTAAAGCTATTTTAAAAATTTAAATAAAGGCTATAACTTTCAAAAGCGGGGTAATATCAAGAAACTGAAAATGTGGGTATTTAGAAGAGGCAAAGGATTTGCACAAAATTAATTGAAATAAACTTGGAAAAACTCGATTTATGGAAAAATTAGAGGAAATCTAACTTCGCCTCGACCTTGCAGCTTGTATAATTTATATTTTTTATTTATTTATAGTTTAAAAATGTTCTGTCTAACTTTAAAAAGGCCTACTTAGGAACGACAATAAATAATCTTTTATCACAAACAAGGAGGAATGAGACGTGAAAATTTGATAATGCAAGTTATATATTAAACAAAGGTTTCGGAAGGGTTCGTGATGAACGTAGCTTGTTAGGCAAGGCTGTAGATAAATAGGATCAAAGTTTTTAGTAACCCGTTGTGGGAAAGCCAGACTTATATAAGTTAACAAAGCGATAGAGTCGATTTTCCCTGACAGGTGTTTATGAATCCGAACGGCAATAGTTAGAGAATTTTTGCTTTTTCATGGCTAGTTACTTCACAGCTGTCGCCAGTAGCTGGTGAAGGTGACCGGGTGTGTAAAAGCTTTTTTCTAAAGAAAGAAAAAACTATTTTCTATTAGATGGTCCGAGGCATGATCGAACCCACAACCTCCCGCACCAGCAGCCGCACGTACTACTGGTACGTCACACCCGGCGATACCCTTCCAGCTCGTATAATTTATATAAATGATTTTCATTTAGCAATTTAATTCTCGCTTTAAACAATGTTAGCCGAGTGATTCCCAAACTAAGCAATAGATGCCTCCACTACTTTGGCCATTTGGCTGGCCAGTTTTTTATATGGCACTTATACGATATATTCATTCGATTTCGATCAAACTTGGCAAAATTGTGTTGAAACAGATCATATTCATAACTGGAAAGTAAAAAGACTTTACCATTGAAGAAAAAAAATCTACTTGGCTTTGAACTGTCGGTCTCAATTCGCTTTACTTTCGACAACTGATCTAGTCACCGAGCTGTTTTGTGCCACTTCACATATAAGTTCAAGCAGTTTCAATTTGAAATACAAGCGTTTATACGAAAATCACTAGTGATTTCTGTGTCACCCCCGATAGATTCTAAGTTGAGATGTGGATTGAAATGTAAGTGTAAGCTAACTTCGTCTGTGCCGAAGTTTTAACACCCTTGGAAATGTTGATATTGAAATATCAGAGCTTAAGAACACTAAAATAAAATATATTTCTTAATTCCGATCTATCGTCATCAGATTTCAAGCAAAATTTGCGAATCTGTTTGAAAGCATATAAAATTAACAATAAGCGAGTTTAAGACCGAAAAAATGAAAAACAAATTGTTCCTCACTCAGACCCACTTTCCGACCGATCGGTCCTATGACAGCCTTCAGATATAGTCATCCGATTTCGACCAACTATTTGGAAGCACATTAAATTTATAATCAATCAATAATAAAATTCCATGATTTCGGTCACGTTCTTCAGATACATTTAAAGTAAAAATAGTCAAAATAAATGTTTTTTTTTAAATGTTATTAACTTATATGTTAATCCTATTTTCGAAAGAAAAACTAAAACGTATTATTTTGAATATTTTTAATTTAAAATTAAAATGAATCTGACGAAGGTGACCGCAGTCATGGAAATGCCCATATTCCTATGCGTTGCAAGTTCTGGGCAAAATTAAAATACCCTTTGTAAGGGTATAAAAAGCCAAGCTGCCCATCGGACATACTCGAAATGATGTCTATGTTTAATCCGCATGTACCAACAGCGAACTGGAAGGTTATGAAAGTGGAGGAGTCCAGCAATGCGAATATCCACGTAATCTTCCAGATAAACAATGAGACAGTGGAGCACCTGGCTAAAACCAAAGGACTTTTGGATTACGCTTTTAAAAAAGTGAAAATGACTCTCTATAAGACAGATACGACGGCGCTGGCTAACCTAGCAGCGAGCGTAGAGGCAGAAGAGCCAAGCGATGACGATATGGAAACTGACGATCCACCTTCCCTAGAGGAGTCGGGAGGCTACATATCGTTAGGGTCAGACTATGGCACGAGTCTAGGGAGACTCTACACCGAGCATGAGCTTTTGCTCGATGAAACAAATGATGATGCAGAAGGCGATGCTACCCTAACGGCAGAGGAAATACTTTCTGATGATGCAGATCCTTCAAATAAATCTGCATCACAGTAAAGCAGCTTCCGCTGCACTTCTGCTTCGCCTAGCAAAAGGTGAAGCAGACATTGTTTTAGTCCAAGAGCCTTGGATCACTGGTGACAGGATCTGTGGCTTGAGGACGCCAAAATACAACTTGTACCACATTCGGGGTAAGGGTAAGCCGCGTATATGTATATTAGTAAAACAAACTCTTAACGCATTTTTACTTCCCCAATTCAGTGATGGAGACATCACAACAGTCAACCTTGAATTGGGGAGCACCACCTACAGGTTGACTTCCTTCTATTTGGCTCATGATACAACGGAGGCAGTACCATCCCGACTATTTGAAGACCTAGTGCACAGCAGTCAAGGCAGCAGAACCAGACTAATACTGGGTGGAGACGCTAATGCACACCATACAGAATGGTCCAGCACAGACACTAACGATCGTGGTGAGTTACTCTACGATTATCTTTTAAGTACGAATCTTATTATCTGCAATAAAGGTAATGAGCCAACTTTTGTCACTAGAACTCGGAGAGAGGTACTAGATATCACCCTCATTTCAGAGTTTCTAATAGAAAATATTATTTCATGGAGAGTTCTATCAGACCACTCCTTCTCAGATCATAGATATATTGAGCTAAAGCTAATAGAATCATGCCCCGAACCTAAACAAACACAAAACTTTAAAAAGACGAACTGGAAACAGTATAAGAGACTTATAGTGAAAAATCTAGATGCAGCTCCGCAACTCACACCTGTGAATGCGGAACAACTAGATGAAATAGTCCACATATTTCCAACGACATGCACAAAGGCACTTGACAAATCATGCCCACATATTAAATACAAAATTCACCATAAGCCCCCCTGGTGGTCTAAAGACCTGGAGATACTAAGGAAAGAGTGTAGAAAGACATTCAACTCAGCTAAAAACACTAACCTGGATTCATCCTGGGAGATGTATAAAGCCAAGTTACGAGACTATAAAAGTGCAATGCGGAAAGCCAAACGACGCTCGTGGGCAAATTTCTGTACCAGTATTGAATCGACCTCCGAAGCATCAAGACTTCGAAAAATTTTAGCGAGTTCACCAACCCCTCCGGGACTCCTACAATATCCTGATGGAACTTGGGCTGACTCCAGCTCTGAATCCCTCAATTTACTTCTGGAATCACATTTTCCCTGCTGTTCAACATCTTTGGAGCCCATGGGGGCACCTAGAGGCGACACGCTAAGTCACATAAGTGATATAGTAACTGAACATCGAATTAACTGGGCTGTGAACACTTTTCAGCCCTACAAATCATCCGGGCCAGATACAATCTTTCCATCTCAGCTTCAACTATCACTACCACAAATAATTGCATGGCTTCAGACAATCTTTGTCTGCTGCCTTCGATTACAGTATATACCCACACTGTGGAAAGATATAAAAGTGGTTTTCATACCAAAGGCAGGAAAAGCCTCGCATGTCAGACCAAATGACTTAAGGCCGATCAGCCTGTCATCTTTTCTCCTCAAAACACTGGAGAGACTACTAGATGCCCATCTAAGGCAGACAATAGACCCATCCACTCTGTCCCCAGCGCAGCACGCATACAGCAAGGGAAGGTCAACAGAAACAGCACTCCACTCTCTTGTCTCGAAAGTTGAGAAGTCACTCGAGGCAAACGAATATGCGCTTACGGCATTCCTCGACATCGAGGGTGCCTTTAACAATGTTCTCCCCAACGCTATCACCTCTGCCTTGACAAATCTAAATGTGGAGGCACCCCTGATGGAGTTCATCCAACTCATGCTTACAAGCGGGGCGGTTAACTCGCAACTAGGAGATGCCTGCGCACGAAGATATGTAAGTAGAGGCACTCCTCAAGGAGGTGTTCTTTCGCCATTCCTTTGGGTGGTGACAGTCAACGAATTGTTGCAACTCATGGAATTGCGAGGACACACGGTGATAGCGTACGCGGATGACCACACTCTCTGCAACCTGATGCAGGATGCACTCTCAACAATTTCAAATTGGACGACACAAAGTGGTCTTGGAATCAATCCAACCAAAACTCAACTCGTTCTCTTTACCCACAAGTATAAGATACCAAATTTAACACCCCCACGACTAAACAACATACACCTAAAATTTAGCGATTCTGCAAGATACCTTGGTGTAGTGTTGGACAAAAAATTATATTGGAACGAAAACATAACTGAACGTATCAAAAAAGCTAATACTGCACTTATCTCGTGCAAACGTGCGATTGGTCGTAAATGGGGATTTTCCCCTGAAATAGTACACTGGCTGTACACAGCCGTTGTACGTCCAATACTACTATACGGAATCATCGTATGGTGGCCGGCTCTGGGGAAACCTTCCGTCCTCAGAACCATAACCAAAGTTCAACGTAGTGCTGCATTATGCATGACTAGTGCATTGCGTACAACCCCAACAGATGCTCTTAACATAATGTTACACCTTATGCCTCTAGATCTTCTGGGTAGAGAAATCGCCAGTAACGCCGCTCTCAGGCTGAGAGCTATCTATACCTGGAAAGATAGTAACTCTGGCCACTCCTCTATACTTCTGCATCAAGTGGCGGTACCGCCAACGCTTGACTACTGCATCCCAACAATGACGTTTACCACCATGTATAAAGTCACCATACCGAGTCGACTGGACTGGAACTCAATACCTGCAAACCGAATGCCATAAATTTCTACACTGATGGCTCCAAACTGGGTGGTAGGAGGAGGAGTCTTCAGTCCAGAGCTCGGGATCGAAACTTCATTTCGGCTTCCTGACCATTGTAGTGTTTTCCAAGCAGAGGTTGTAGCCATCCAGGAGGCTACCAACCTTCGGGTTCCCAGGGTCGCAATCCAAGGAAGTAAAGTATTCATTTTTTCAGATAGTCCAGCTGCATTAAAAGCCCTTGACGGTTATATTAACAATACCAGAACTCTTATGGAGTGCCGCAAATCTCTTAATGAGATGGCTCAGCACTTCGAAATTAATCTCGTTTGGGTGCCTGGACACTGCAACATTGAAGGCAACGAGATGGCCGACCACCTCGCCAGACTTGGCACCACCACTCAGCTCTTACCGGATAAGAGCAACATAGGGGTGCCTCTTGCGACCTTTAAGCTACAAACAAAGGAAACTACTCATCGAATAACCATGAATCGATGGCAAACAATTCACACATGTGAAGTATCTAGGCTTACATGGCCTACTCTTAGTATTAAAAAATCTAGGGCGTTACTCCGTCTAGAAACAGTACATATTTCCCTACTAGTAGGGGCCCTTACTGGACACTGCCTAATCGGAAGACACGCAGCTAGGCTCGGCATCAGACACAATGACTTCTGTAGAAGCTGCAGTTCAGTGGACGAGAAGGAGAGTGTACAACACCTCTTCTGTCATTGAGCAGCTCTTAGCAGAAGACGACTCACAGTTTTGGGTCGTCCCTTTCTAAACGATCTGACAGACATCTCTGAAATAGATCTAGCCTCTCTACTCAAATTTGTGATATTTTCTAAATGGTTTAACGGGAAAGACCCTCCCTCTACGATCGCAGCGTAGAAAGGGTTATATGGTAACACAACGGGCCTTCATTGGCCTAAGTGATGAAATGGGATTCTCACCCATTTCAACCATTTCAACCTAACCTAACCTAACCTAAGGGTATAAAAAATTCTAGTTGAAATGGGTAATTTAATTTTTTTATACCCTGTACAGATTAAAAATATGTAAAAGGGGATCATGAAGTTGTGCAAATGTATGTAACAGCCAGAAGGGCATATCAGACCCTATAAAGTATATATATTCTTGATAGCCATGCCAGTCTGACCGGGTGTCCGTCCGTCTGTCTGTATGAACGCGTCGATCATAGAGACTATACGAGCCGCCAAATGCGTGTATGTAGGTGTATACTGTACCCAGATCAAGTTTGGAAAATTCCTCCTCCTCCTTTTAACTGCGAAAAACAGAAAGTCGAAATTTTTTATGTGAGAACCTTGTCACTCAATATATGTTCACTTAGGCCCAACATCTATCTATTCTGAAAAGCACAATTAGATCCGAGCAAAAACACCGAACTTGACTGCTGCACTATTACGCTCAGAAAATAATTTTTCTATATTAAAGAAAAATCAGACAAAGGTTAAAATCGCCCTAAAATTTTGAAATAATTTCTATATTTAAGACTTTTTTATCAAGTTTAGTAAAGATAGTAAGTTGAAGGATTTTTTAGAATAAAATCTTAATTTTATGCGCGATTTCAACCCTTGACTGAATTTTCTCAAATTTAGAAAAAAAAATTTTCAGAGTGCACTTGTTATTTTTGTAATCTTGGCTTATTGATATAAAAAACTCAAACGCACCACTGTGCGACATGTAGTTCAATTTCTCGGCACGAGCCGAGCGGCCGAGCGATTTCTCTCGCGAGAGTCACGCGCTTGCCCTCTAAGAGCGGTGTTTTCTAACGGTATATACGATTTTGTATAAAATGTGTCGGTGTGTGTGTGTGTACTTTTTGGCACTGATAAAGGAATGTTTACATATGTATGCCGCCGCTCTCTCATTTTCCTCTCCACTCAACCGCCAGTAACAGCACTCTAAAAGTATAAGTTTGGTCACTGTTTTTGGCTTCTTCTGTGTTGCCGCTGTCGTTTAAAATATAGGTTACACACAGCGACAGCGAAATGTACACACACACATTCATTTGCGCTTGCACTTGCACACATACATGGATACACTCACGTGCACACGGGAAACTCTGCGCTCTGTGTTCCTTTTAGTGCGCCCTACACAAGTGCAAGACAAATTTCGGCTTTCTCGTATGTAAGTAAGTTTATGTACTTACGACGGGTTCTTATGACGCGTTCGTTTTGCAATTAGTTGAACTTATTAACAATTCTTTTGTGAATTTTTCAGTGCAGAAAACTAATCCGAATCAATAATTTGAATAATTAATTTGTACAATTATCAGGGCTTCAAGCCGGTTCGACGCCGAACCGCTCCGGAGTTGAATACTCCGGGATATTTGAGAAGTCCGAACCGAGCCTGATCCGGAGCCAAAAAAAAGTTTAACAGAGTTCGGTTCAAAAATACTTTTTTAATCAGAGATTAAGCCCAAAACATTTAAGGGTTAGGGTTACGGTTACTGTTTTAACCGATCGCTTTATTCCGGTAACGGTTATATTACGGTTGTGGGATATGGCTTACGGTTATTCCCCTTATTCTGTTTCGGGTTTCAGTAACGGTTACGGTTATAAGTAAAAGCCGCCCTTTTGGAATCTCATTTATTCAGGAAAGGTACTTAGTTTAAGTTTCTTATACAAAAGTATTTTCGCCTATTTATTTATTTAAAGTTTAACTGTATAAGGTTTAACTAAAAGATAAGAAACCACTTCATTCACAAAAGTATCATGTTAAGTTTAATTAATAAGATAAATATACATTAGTCAACGTATATACTATTTGTAGTTATGTACCTTCATAAACCAAATGTGTATTCTTAGAAATGACTTCTTAATCGAGATTCAAATTAAATCTAAATAGCATAATATCATTCAGAGTTTGATAGTCCAAGCGACTTCTGCGAGGATTCAGTATGAATTCCTGAAAACAAACGCTCAACACTTACTTGTATTGGTGGTTACTGCTAGCACAACTGTGGATAATTCATAAAGATCTGGAAATATTGTTCAATTTTTTTCCCACCATTCCAATATGTCTTCCTTGCTTAGCAATATTTTTATACTCTGTACCAAAGGTACACAGAGTATATTAAGTTTGTGCAAAAGTATGAAACAGGGAGAAGGAATCATTTCCGACCCGAAATTTGAGCAGAAGTCGTGCATTTTTGGATCGGCTAAACTTGCCAGCATCCGAACAAATTGACAATCTAATATCACATTAGTATAAGGAACGAGTGCGTAAGTTAAAGTCTCTAACGGCTCTAACCGACTTCGATATACCCGCTACTCATGGAAAGAAATGTTTAATAGCCTTCCTGTGTTCCTGAGTGGGGACAGCCAAAAAGTATGCAACATTTTTTTAACTAAGCTATTTATCATCCGATCTTTATAAAAATTTGAGGGATTATTGCGAGCGATATTGCGAATATAAATGTACGTTTTAAATTTGAAATATCTTCAAAATTGTGGGAGCTATTGAACATTTATTTTTTGACATAATCTTGATCTGCGTGCAGACAATAGGAGTCTGCATTTCCAATTTGGTTGCTCAAGCTCTTCTAGTCTCTTACTACGTTTATACGCACGTCTTATTTGCAAATAAAAATTTTGTGAGTGACAAATTATTGCGCATAATTCGTTAATTCGTTATTTGCAAATAGCTAAGTCACGAAAACAATTACTGACTTATTTGCAAATAGTGTGCAAGGCGTTGCCACTCTTTTTAGTGATTTTGCTGTTTTCAACTATATGGTAGCTATGCTATATTGTAATTGACATTCATATCGACTGCAGGCGAAGAAGAAGAAAAAATGTTTAAGATTAAAACTGAAAACAAACGTTGCAATTTTACCAAAGCGGATACCAAGGTACTACTTGGACTAATGAAAGAAAATAAGGCCATGAAACTGCTTGATGACAAAATACATTTAATTACGTATGGTATTTAGCGTATAAACAGTTAGTTAGTTATTTACAAATTATTTCTATTTGCAAATAGCTGGCGTATAAACGTAGTATCTGCGATCTAGGTGTTCATACAGACGGACGGACAGACGGTCAGACGGACATGGCTGCATCGACTCGGCTGTTGATACTGATCAAGAATATATATACTTTATATGGTCGGAAATGATTCCTGTTACATACATTTGCACGACTTTAGTATACCCTTTTTACTCTACGAGTAATGGGTATAAAAATGAGGAAGGTTAAGTTTTTGGTTAGCTTCACTCTATCTTTCTCGTTTGCTCTCTTTTCTTTGTGCCCATTTACAATAGTTCGGCGTAATGTAAGTGTCTAAAATGTTCATTGTTAATTATATCAGATGCTGAAGTAGAATGCTGATTACATTTTTAATACTCTGTACCAAAAGAACACAGAGTATATTAAGTTTGTGCAAAAGTAATAGCCAGAAGGAATCATCTCCGACCCTATAAAGTATATATATTCTTGATCAGCATCAACAGGCGAGTCGATATAGCCATGTCCGTCCGTATGAACGAAGAGATCTCAGAGATGGTAGGAGATACAGGTGTGTCATGTAAGGGACAAAAACTCATTATACTTGCAGGCAGACCAAGTTTATTTTCAATTTTTGCCACGCCCCCTCCTGCCCCCGAAATTTGGCTAAAACAGCATATTTCCTACAGTTTTGATGAAAGATTGTTCGTACCATCTGGAGATATCTAGTTGTCAAAATTATTTATCGACTTATCGATGGCTGAAGGAATGATAAAGATCGGATGAACGATACACAAGTTATGACCAAAACAATTTAACCAACTGAGATGAAGAGCCAGTGCGTTAGAATTGGTGATAGGCCCCAAGAGCTGCTTAGCATCTTCTGGGATGCATATAGCGCATTGGTTGCCTTATCCAACCTTTCCTCCACATTGAGTCTCCATGACAGTTTACTGACTACTCCAAGGTATTTTACGTTGTTCTTTGGCGTAAGCGGTGTTCCATTTATCGTAGGTGGAGTCCATTGCGGTACCTTGTATCTCTTGGTGAAGAGAATCAGGTCCGTCTTCTCCGCATTGATACTGAGTCCGACTTCTATGGCCCACTTTAGTATCTTTTTGAGAGTAGAGTCCATGATTGAGCTGAGAGTCTATGGACATTTCCCCATGATAATTATGCTTGTCGTCAGCATATGCGGTTATCTTGGGTGCTTTCCTGCTGAATTTTAGTAATAGTTCGTTGACCACAAGGTTCCATAGAAGGGGCGACCGGACACCGCCCTGAGGCGCTCCGCCATGTGCCTCTTTCGTTGTGGTTGTGGTACCCCACTCGGCTTGTACTCTTCTGCAGCTCAGCAGGTTGTATATCCAGGGGTCCAATGCCTTGTGTATTGCTAGTGCCTTTAGGTTTCGCATTATCGCTTCTGTGGTGACGTTGTTAAATGCACCAGATCTATCTAGGAATGCTCCCAGGGCAAATTCCTGATGGTAGAGTGCCTTCTCGATGGTGGCTACTAGGGAGTGTAGCGCTGTTTCCACCGATTTCCCTCTCGTGTATGCGTGCTGAGTATTCTCCAAGCTCAGGTTCAAGCCTTCTTTTATGTGGAGATCTAGTAGTTTTTCCATTGATTTGAGCAGGAATGATGTTAGGCTTATGGGTCGGAAGTCCTTTGGTTGCACATGACTGCGTTTTCCCGCTTTTGGCAGGAATACAACTCGTGCTGTCCTCCAGGCCACAGGTACATAGCTCCATCTCAAGCATGCTTCAAAAATGGATTGCAGTAATGGGACCATTGCGCACTTGCTCGTCTTTAGCATGGCTGGAAATATTCCATCCAATCCTGGAGATTTGTAACTCGAACAAGTCGATCGCCCAACGGATTTTCTCTGGAGTAATGATGTTTTCTGGTATGTTGATTTGTTGCGTGTGTAGGTCATGAGGCGTATCTGACTCAGTGACTACAGTACAGCCTGGGAAGTGCGCATCAAGAAGAGCGCATGTCGCTTCCCTGCTGCTTTCCGTCCAGTGGCCGTCGTTCGTTTTCTGCTGACTCTGCGTGGCTGGTGACTGCTTTGACAGCAGTTTCCAGAGTCTAGCTGTTTCGGAGACCTTCTCTATGCTGGAGCAAAAGGTTCTCCATTCGTTTTGCTTTGCCTTTCGTAATTCTTTTTTGAAGAAGCGAAGTCTTATCTTGTATTCCTCCCAAATTATCTGCTCATCCGCTTGTTTGGCCAGTTTGAAGCATTCTTGCACGTCCTTTCTCTGCTCTTTCAGCGCGTGGGTCCACAGGGGGGGGTCTGGTTCTCCGTTTGCTAACTGTGAGTTTGCTGAGGACTTGTATGCTTCGGTTCGGTTGGACGTGAGCGTCTTCACGGACATCTCAATATCGTCTACCGAGCAGATGTTCGCTGGCGCAGGTAGTTTTGATTCTAAGGTACTTCACCCAGTTGGTGTTCCGGGGGTTCATGTAGGCTTTTCTGGTTCGGTTGTGGTCGAACTCGATCTTAAAATGGATGAACTTGTGGTCTGAGAAAGAGAGTCTTTCGAGGACTGTCCATTCTGATGCCTGATTACTGTTCCCTAAGGTAAGAGTTAGGTCTAGGACGTTCGCCGATGTTGGTCCCGCGTATGTGGGCACATCTCCAACGTTTTCTACTTTAATTTTAGTTTGTAATATAAAGCTTAGGAGGGACCTCCATTCGTACCAAAAGACTTCGTGCAACGTTTGGTTAAGATAGCGGACGGAGTAGTAGTAATAGTGGTAATAGTAGTAGTAGTAGTAGTAACAGTAGTAGTAGTAGTAGTAGTAGTAGCAGTAGTAATAGTAGTAGTAGTAGTCATAGTAGTAGTAGTAGTGGTAGTAGTAGTAGTAAAAGTAGTAGTAGTAGTAGTAGTAGTAGTAGTAGTAGTAGTAATAGTAGTAGTAGTAGTAGAGTAGTAGTCATAGTAGTAGTCATAGTAGTAGTCATAGTAGTAGTAATAGTAGTGAAAGGAGTAGTAATAGTAGTAGAAGTAGTCGTAATAGTAGTAGTAGTAGTAGTAGTAGTAGTAGTAGTAGTAGTAGTAGTAGTAGTAGTAGTAGTAGTAGTAGTCATAGTAGTAGTAGAAGTAATAGTAGTAGTAGTAGTAATAGTAGTAGTAGTAGTAGTAGTAGTAGTAGTAGTAGTCATAGTAGTAGTAGTAGTAGTAGTAGTCATAGTAGTAGTAGTAGTAGTAGTATTATGGAGTAGTAGTAGTAGTAGTAGTAGTATTATGGAGTAGTAATAGTAGTAGAAGTAGTAGTAAGTAGTAGTAGTAGTAGTAGTAGTAGTAGTAGTAGTTGTAGTTGTAGTTGTAGTTGTAGTTGTAGTTGTAGTTGTAGTTGTAGTTGTAGTTGTAGTTGTAGTTGTAGTTGTAGTTGTAGTTGTAGTTGTAGTTGTAGTTGTAGTTGTAGTTGTAGTTGTAGTTGTAGTTGTAGTTGTAGTTGTAGTTGTAGTGTTGTAGTTGTAGTTGTAGTTGTAGTTGTAGTTGTAGTTGTAGTTGTAGTTGTAGTTGTAGTTGTAGTTGTAGTTGTAGTTGTAGTTGTAGTTGTAGTTGTAGTTGTAGTTGTAGTTGTAGTTGTAGTTGTAGTTGTAGTTGTAGTTGTAGTTGTAGTTGTAGTTGTAGTTGTAGTTGTAGTTGTAGTTGTAGTTGTAGTTGTAGTTGTAGTTGTAGTTGTAGTTGTAGTTGTAGTTGTAGTTGTAGTTGTAGTTGTAGTTGTAGTTGTAGTTGTAGTTGTAGTTGTAGTTGTAGTTGTAGTTGTAGTTGTAGTTGTAGTTGTAGTTGTAGTTGTAGTTGTAGTTGTAGTTGTAGTTGTAGTTGTAGTTGTAGTTGTAGTTGTAGTTGTAGTTGTAGTTGTAGTTGTAGTTGTAGTTGTAGTTGTAGTTGTAGTTGTAGTTGTAGTTGAAGTTGTAGTTGTAGTTGTAGTTGTAGTTGTAGTTGTAGTTGTAGTTGTAGTTGTAGTTGTAGTTGTAGTTGTAGTTGTAGTTGTAGTTGTAGTGTTGTAGTTGTAGTTGTAGTTGTAGTTGTAGTTGTAGTTGTAGTTGTAGTTGTAGTTGTAGTTGTAGTTGTAGTTGTAGTTGTAGTTGTAGTTGTAGTTGTAGTTGTAGTTGTAGTTGTAGTTGTAGTTGTAGTTGTAGTTGTAGTTGTAGTTGTAGTTGTAGTTGTAGTTGTAGTTGTAGTTGTAGTTGTAGTTGTAGTTGTAGTTGTAGTTGTAGTTGTAGTTGTAGTTGTAGTTGTAGTTGTAGTTGTAGTTGTAGTTGTAGTTGTAGTTGTAGTTGTAGTTGTAGTTGTAGTTGTAGTTGTAGTTGTAGTTGTAGTTGTAGTTGTAGTTGTAGTTGTAGTTGTAGTTGTAGTTGTAGTTGTAGTTGTAGTTGTAGTTGTAGTTGTAGTTGTAGTTGTAGTTGTAGTTGTAGTTGTAGTTGTAGTTGTAGTTGTAGTTGTAGTTGTAGTTGTAGTTGTAGTTGTAGTTGTAGTTGTAGTTGTAGTTGTAGTTGTAGTTGTAGTTGTAGTTGTAGTTGTAGTTGTAGTTGTAGTTGTAGTTGTAGTTGTAGTTGTAGTTGTAGTTGTAGTTGTAGTTGTAGTTGTAGTTGTAGTTGTAGTTGTAGTTGTAGTTGTAGTTGTAGTTGTAGTTGTAGTTGTAGTTGTAGTTGTAGTTGTAGTTGTAGTTGTAGTTGTAGTTGTAGTTGTAGTTGTAGTTGTAGTTGTAGTTGTAGTTGTAGTTGTAGTTGTAGTTGTAGTTGTAGTTGTAGTTGTAGTTGTAGTTGTAGTTGTAGTTGTAGTTGTAGTTGTAGTTGTAGTTGTAGTTGTAGTTGTAGTTGTAGTTGTAGTTGTAGTTGTAGTTGTAGTTGTCGTTGTAGTTGTAGTTGTAGTTGTAGTTGTAGTTGTAGTTGTAGTTGTAGTTGTAGTTGTAGTTGTAGTTGTAGTTGTAGTTGTAGTTGTAGTTGTAGTTGTAGTTGTAGTTGTAGTTGTAGTTGTAGTTGTAGTTGTAGTTGTAGTTGTAGTTGTAGTTGTAGTTGTAGTTGTAGTTGTAGTTGTAGTTGTAGTTGTAGTTGTAGTTGTAGTTGTAGTTGTAGTTGTAGTTGTAGGTTGTAGTTGTAGTTGTAGTTGTAGTTGTAGTTGTAGTTGTAGTTGTAGTTGTAGTTGTAGTTGTAGTTGTAGTTGTAGTTGTAGTTGTAGTTGTAGTTGTAGTTGTAGTTGTAGTTGTAGTTGTAGTTGTAGTTGTAGTTGTAGTTGTAGTTGTAGTTGTAGTTGTAGTTGTAGTTGTAGTTGTAGTTGTAGTTGTAGTTGTAGTTGTAGTTGTAGTTGTAGTTGTAGTTGTAGTTGTAGTTGTAGTTGTAGTTGTAGTTGTAGTTGTAGTTGTAGTTGTAGTTGTAGTTGTAGTTGTAGTTGTAGTTGTAGTTGTAGTTGTAGTTGTAGTTGTAGTTGTAGTTGTAGTTGTAGTTGTAGTTGTAGTTGTAGTTGTAGTTGTAGTTGTAGTTGTAGTTGTAGTTGTAGTTGTAGTTGTAGTTGTAGTTGTAGTTGTAGTTGTGGTTGTAGTTGTAGTTGTAGTTGTAGTTGTAGTTGTAGTTGTAGTTGTAGTTGTAGTTGTAGTTGTAGTTGTAGTTGTAGTTGTAGTTGTAGTTGTAGTTGTAGTTGTAGTTGTAGTTGTAGTTGTAGTTGTAGCTGTAGTTGTAGTTGTAGTTGTAGTTGTAGCTGTAGTTGTAGTTGTAGTTGTAGTTGTAGTTGTAGTTGTAGTTGTAGTTGTAGTTGTAGTTGTAGTTGTAGTTGTAGTTGTAGTTGTAGTTGTAGTTGTAGTTGTAGTTGTAGTTGTAGTTGTAGTTGTAGTTGTAGTTGTAGTTGTAGTTGTAGTTGTAGTTGTAGTTGTAGTTGTAGTTGTAGTTGTAGTTGTAGTTGTAGTTGTAGTTGTAGTTGTAGTTGTAGTTGTAGTTGTAGTTGTAGTTGTAGTTGTAGTTGTAGTTGTAGTTGTAGTTGTAGTTGTAGTTGTAGTTGTAGTTGTAGTTGTAGTTGTAGTTGTAGTTGTAGTTGTAGTTGTAGTTGTAGTTGTAGTTGTAGTTGTAGTTGTAGTTGTAGTTGTAGTTGTAGTTGTAGTTGTAGTTGTAGTTGTAGTTGTAGTTGTAGTTGTAGTTGTAGTTGTAGTTGTAGTTGTAGTTGTAGTTGTAGTTGTAGTTGTAGTTGTAGTTGTAGTTGTAGTTGTAGTTGTAGTTGTAGTTGTAGTTGTAGTTGTAGTTGTAGTTGTAGTTGTAGTTGTAGTTGTAGTTGTAGTTGTAGTTGTAGTTGTAGTTGTAGTTGTAGTTGTAGTTGTAGTTGTAGTTGTAGTTGTAGTTGTAGTTGTAGTTGTAGTTGTAGTTGTAGTTGTAGTTGTAGTTGTAGTTGTAGTTGTAGTTGTAGTTGTAGTTGTAGTTGTAGTTGTAGTTGTAGTTGTAGTTGTAGTTGTAGTTGTAGTTGTAGTTGTAGTTGTAGTTGTAGTTGTAGTTGTAGTTGTAGTTGTAGTTGTAGTTGTAGTTGTAGTTGTAGTTGTAGTTGTAGTTGTAGTTGTAGTTGTAGTTGTAGTTGTAGTTGTAGTTGTAGTTGTAGTTGTAGTTGTAGTTGTAGTTGTAGTTGTAGTTGTAGTTGTAGTTGTAGTTGTAGTTGTAGTTGTAGTTGTAGTTGTAGTTGTAGTTGTAGTTGTAGTTGTAGTTGTAGTTGTAGTTGTAGTTGTAGTTGTAGTTGTAGTTGTAGTTGTAGTTGTAGTTGTAGTTGTAGTTGTAGTTGTAGTTGTAGTTGTAGTTGTAGTTGTAGTTGTAGTTGTAGTTGTAGTTGTAGTTGTAGTTGTAGTTGTAGTTGTAGTTGTAGTTGTAGTTGTAGTTGTAGTTGTAGTTGTAGTAATAGTAGTAGTAGTAGTAGTATGATTTATTTTCTATTTTAAAATTTGGAATAGATGAACGTTTAGAAAACGAATTCTTAAGTTTAACAATTTAAAAAATTTTAATAGCAATAACAAATTAACAATAAAATACAGGCTGTGGCAGTTTGCCGTTAGCCTAGCAAATGTGACTCGATGCTGGGTCATGGTTTCCAGATCACATATCACCGTAGTCCATAAGGATGCCTCTGCGATATTGCAGGCTCTCCGGCAAGTAGGAAGTAAGGGAGCGCCAATTGCTTCCGTTCAGCAGTGCGTATGATTCCTGACGCGACAGGGTGGATTTTCCAAAGTGCAGAATCCTGAGTTCGTTCAGTATGGGGCACCGAGGAAGAAAGTGTTCAGTGTCCTCCCTCTCTCCGGTATTGAGAGTGTGGAATGGCTGGGCGTAGTACTGCACGGGGTATAGTTTAAACTCATTAGTTCGGTTCTTGCTCGGAAAATAACCGATATGGTTGCGGATTCGAGGTCATCTTGAAAGTAATTCATAGTCGAAAGGTTGTATTGCAATTGACTGTAGATAATGCGGGACTTACTAGCTCAAGCTTCTGCTTCGAAACTGGGTCTCTCTCTGGTGTCAATACTTCGTAGAAGTTGACCTTGCCAAACGCTCCATGTGTTGTAATCGTTCAGATTGCAATTGATGTTGTGTTTCAGTGCCATGGATTCCCAAGTGCGGAAAAACTGCGTTTTGGTCTCAAGCAGATACGTTGTAACAACTCTTGGAAGACGAGTGGATGGCATTCGCATGGTCTTGGCAATGAATTCGAAATGTATTTGCATGGTATATTGTAACATGGTAGGAAGTCCTGTTTCTAAATGTGTTGCATAGTTGTGGGAGTACTGGGATCAAGATCAAAAATATATATACTTTATTTGGTCGGAGATGCTTTACATCTGGACAATTATATTAAAATTGTCCAGATGTAACCCTCTACAAGGCTATAAAACGGTCAATATTATATGCAATTGAGAAAAATTGAGCTAGCGCGACCTTGAATAAATGTAAGATTGGCTTACATTAGTTCACTTTAATTGTTTCACTATCAAAATATAAGAATACATAGTGTTTTTTACCAATTTGCATTTTTTGGTCTTGGTGGACCTTTCTGTAGAAATGCCCATATATTTGTTTCTGTTTCGGTACAGATAACCGGTTGTGTTAATAAAGTTTATAGGTTACGTTTATAAGAAAAACATTTTTTCGGTTACAGTGACGGTTTCGGCTACAAATTTTAAAGTGTTGTTTTAAAGTGTTTTTAGCGGTTTAAGGTTATGGTTTCGGTTACTGTTTTATCTCTGTTTTCAATAGCATTCTTTTTATAGCTGCTATAAATGTTCATTTTTCCATTTTTCCAATAAACCTAAATGCAAAAATAGAGTTTTTTTTTGTGGTCTCACGTTTGATGAATAATGCAAAAGGCAAAAAAGTAGGTCTCGGTATTCCCAAAGCTTATATTTGTTGTATAGTTAATAATTGTGAAAATCAAAAAATTTTATTTTAATTTTAAGTGTGCGCGACAAGTGCTTAAAGTTTAGTAACAAAAATTACTCATACGACACGTTCCACAAATACAAATTTTTACAATGAAATGAATAGTTCATTTCAATTGCTGTCATCTTTTGATATAACATATAGTAGTAAAAAGGAAAATTGGCTCAAACAGCACCTCCAGGAGGGCCAGGGTCAAGCTTCTCTCAATCTCTTGGCGTGTGTGCTTATAATTTTTCGCACAAGAGAAAAGGACCTACAGTTTAACGCCGAATGCGAACTGCAATAGTTAGAGAATTTGCTTTTTCATGGCTAGTTACTTCACAGCTGGCGCCAGTAGCTGCTGGTGAAGGTAATCGGGTGTGTAAAAGCTTTTTTCTAAAGAAAGAAAAAACTTTTTCTATTAGATGGTCCGAGGCGGGATCGAACCCACAACCTCCCCGCACCAACCGCCACACATACGACTGGTACGCCACGCCCGACCACATATAGTAGTAGTCTTTCATTTTATTTCAAATTCAAATAGTTTTTAAATAAATTCAACGCCGCCTATTTATAAATGAAACAAATATATGATAGTAGGTAACACTGCGAATGAGTAATTCGAAAAAATTTTAGAGCCTTTTCGCGCCAGTTAAAACTCGACTTTTTTACTTTTGTTATACCAGTTACTCGTAGAGTAAAAGGGTATACTAAAGTCGTGCAAATGTATGTAACAGGCAGAAGGAATCATTTCCGACCATATAAAGTATATATATTCTTGATCAGCATCAACAGCCGAGTCGATATAGCCATGTCCGTCTGTCCGTCTGTCCGTCCGTCCGTCTGTCTGTATGAACACCTAGATCTCAGAGACTAGAAGAGCTAGAGCAACGAATTTTGAAATGTAGACTCCTATTGTCTGCACGCAGATCAAGTTTATTTCAAATTTTTGCCACGCCCACCCCCGCCCCCACAATAAAAAATGTTCAATAACTCCCACAATTTTTGAGATATCGATCTCAAATTTAAAACTTAGATTTATATTCGCAACATCTAGAAGCCCAGAAATTCATCAAGATGATAAATAGTCGAGTTAAAAAATGTTGCATACTTTTCGGCTGTCCCACCTCAGGCACATAGGGAGGCTATTAAACATTTGTTTTCATGAGTAACGGGTACATCGAAGTCGGTTAGAGCCGACTTTAACTTACGCTCTCGTTTTTGTTTACGTTTATTATACACAAACGAGAAGACCAAGCTAACTTCGTCTGTGCCGAAGTTTTTATACCCTTGCAAAAGCTGTTTTTGAAATGACAGAGTTTAAGAACGCTTAGATAAAAATCAAAAACTTTTGTAACTAAAATCCATTTTCCGTCAGATGAACATCTAATTTTGACCAAATTTATCGAATCTTTTTGAAAACATATCAAATTAACAATCGCCAAGTTTAAGAACGATAAAATTGAAAACAAAAAGTTTTTCTCACTAAGACTCATTTTCCGACCGATAAGTCCTATGGCAGCCTGAAGATATAGTCATCTGATTTCGACCAAATTTTTCAAATTAGTTTGAAAGCGTTTAATATTAATAATCACCGACCTTAAGAACGAATTACTTGGAAAAAAAAATATTTTTCACTAAGACCCATTTTTCGACCGATCGGTCCTATGGCAGCTATAAGATATAGTCATCCGATTTTGATCAAAGTTTGCAAATATGTTTGAAAGCATATAATATAAATAATGGCCGAGTTTTATGACGCTAACATTGAAACCAAAAAAGTTTTTCTCAGTAAGACCCATTTTCCGACCGATCGGTCCTATGGCAGCTATAAGATATGGTCATCCGATTTTGACCAAAGTTTGCAAATCTGTTTGAAAGCATATATTATTAATAATGGCCGAGTTTTATGACGCTGGCATTGAAAACAACAAAGTTTTTCTCACTAAGACCCATTTTTTGACCGATGGTTCCTATGGCAGCTATAAGATATAGTCATCCGATCCGGTCGGTTCCGACATATTAGCAGCGTGCAGCAAAAAGAAGACTCTGTGCAAAATTTCAGCTCGATAGCTTTAAAACTGAGAGACTAGTTTGCGTAGAAACAGACGGACAGACAGACAGACGGACAGACAGACGGACAGACAGACGGACGGACAAAGCTCAATCGACTCAGCTCGTCGCCCTGACCAAGAATATATATAGTTTATGGGGTCGGAAATGAATATTTCTATGCGTTGCAAACTTCTGGGCAAAATTATAATACCCTTTGCAAGGGTATAAAAAGCATCAGATAGGGGGTTGAGACCATGACCTTAAAAATTTCATACTCAACAGGTCCAATCTATTGTACATATTAAGAAAGTGCTTAGAAAATCGTTCTCACATTTTCAACTCAATCCCCATTCTTCAATCTTTAATTTTGGATCCAAGAAGCCAAATATTTTTGATCTTAGAGCAAAAACAGCTTGCTGTGTTTCCATTGCTGTGCATTGCATCGCAAGTGCATCTTTGTTGGCAAATTCGCACAACGAACAGCACGACGGAGAAAACGTTTGGTACATAGACTCTGGCGCAACATCCCACATGACAAAAAACCGAAAAATGTTTAAAAGCGAAGAAAAAATAAGGCATAAGATCGTAATGATGGCAAACAGAGAAACTATGAATGTGCATAGCGTTGGCACTGTAAGTGTGCTAGAAGTTGGAAACAGAATAACCAAAAACAACATATGTGAGGTTGAGTATGTTCCAGATTTGTGCGCAAATTTATTGTCGGTTCGTCAAATGAATAAAAAAGGAAAGATGGTTGTTTTTGAACGCGATCACTGCAGAATTTTCGACAAAGACACTCTAATTGCGGCTGGATACGTACAAAATGATCTATATAGACTGAACTGTAAATCGGAGCAGCTATGATGGCAACCGGCAGTTTTGACCTGTGGCATCGAAGGATGGGCCATATATGCTGTGAGAACTTGGGCCGCGTAAATAAATCATCTAGTGGCATCAAATTCAATGGGACCAACTGAATTAATTGTGTCGTATGTATGCCAGGAAAACAAACAAGGACTGTTAAATATTATACACATAGACGTAGTGGGCCCTTTAAACGCAAAATCATTCAGTGGTGCACGATTTATGCTGGTGTTTGTAGACGACTATTCCCGCAAAGTATTTGGATTTCCAATTAAAAGCAAAGACCAGATATTTGATAAGCTTGTACTGTTCAAGAAACTTGTTGAAAATCAATGTGAAAGAAAGAGAGATCAGACAACAGTACCGAATTTTGCAATAATAACTTTATGAAGTATTTGCAGAAGTATGGCATTATCCATCAGACTTCTGCACCCTACACTCCGGAACAGAATGGAGTTGCAAAAAGAATGAATAGCAATATTATTGAACGTGTGCGTTGTATGGTGCTTAATAAATCGAATTCCTTGCAGAGGCAACACCAAGAGTCCTGAGGAAGTATGGTGTGGAGTGAAGCCTAATCTAAAATACATCCGACTATTTGGTTGCACAGTTATGGTTCACGTCGTTCAGCAAAAACGCTCCAAATTAGGTGCGAAATCGGAGGAGTGTGTCTTCGTGGGATATTGCGACATATCCAAAGCGTATCGGCTTTATCGTAAATCTGATCAAAAATTTTTAATTATCAAAGATGTAAAATTTTTTGAAGATTATATCTCTGCCATTGCAGGAAATAACAATCAATGTACTATAGATATCTGCGAATTATCCGATTCCCAGGGGGAAGCTGTGTTAGAATCAGCAACTGTCGCAAAACCAAGTCCCGCTGAATCTGTGTTAGAATCAGCAACTGTCGCAGAACCAAGTCCCGCTGAATCCGAAAATGAATACGCCAGCTGTGACGAGACAGCGAACAGATCAGCAGGAAAGAGCTCGAGTGAACAGACTACGACAAAGGCGATTAAGTTGACCGATATGACACCAGAGGTGCTGGCAGAGCAGAAACTACCTCGTTCCAAGCGAATTGCTGCTAAGGCCCATGATTACTTACTGTGCGTGGCGTCAACATCTGGAATGGAAGTTCCAACGAGTGTGTCTGCAGCAATTAGTTTCAGTATTGCTGAAGTCTGGAAAACAGCCATGATGGTGGAAATGGAATCACTGAGATCAAATCAGACTTGGGAGCTGACTCAGCTACCACCAGGAAAGACTGCCATCAGGTCCAAATGGGTGTTTATGACCAAAAGGAACGCGCAGGGTGAGCTCATAAGGCATAACACCAGACTCGACGCCAGAGGGTACTCGCAAAAGGAAGGAATTGACTACACAGAAACCTTTGCTCCTGTTGTAAGATATTCGTCAATTCGGCTTCTTCTTGCACTGGCTGCACAGTACAAATTGTCAGCACAGCAAATGGAAGCAGTGATTGCGTTTTTGAATGGTGAACTGAAAGAAGAAATTTATATGGTGCAACCTCAGGAGCTTGACGACCGTACTGGCAGGGTATGCCGAATGAGGAAATCTATTTATGGGCCGAGTTTGGAACAAGGCCATAAACGAAGTTCTCACAGGCTTTGGTTAGGGAAGACAACGTCAACGGAAGATGATGTATGTAGCAATCTATGTAGATGACATCTTAATATTGGGAAACGACGAAAAGATGATCAACGAAATAAAACTCGAGTTATCTGGCCATTTCAACATGAAAGATATGGGCGAAGCTTCGTCCATTTTGGGAATGCGTGTGCAGCGAAATACGGTAACGGGCGATTTTAAAATTGATCAATCTGAATATATTGCAGATGTACTGAAACGTTTTAGTTTGCATGACTGCAATCCGGTCTCAACACCAATGGACCTCTCACAAAGGCTGAGTTCCGAAATGGGTCCACAAGACGACGCCAGTAAGCAAGAGATGAGGAATGTACCATACTTGGAGGCGATTCGGTCGCTCTTCTATGCAGCACAGAACACACGGCCGGATATATGTTTGCTGCAAACATGTTGAGCCGCTTCTCAAGCAATCCTGGAAAGGCACACTTGACAGCCGTAAAACGTGTGATGAGGTAATTAAATGGCACAATCGATTACGGCATCACTTATCATGCAAATGGAGATGGCTTTTTTGACGCTGACTGGGCTGGTGATATGGATCAACAAAGATCCACATCTGGGTACATTTTCATCGCACAAGGTGGGGCCATATCTTGGTCTACTCAGCGACAACGAACTGTGGCGTTATCATCGGCCGAAGCTGAGTAAATGTCTATAGTTGGCGCCATACAAGAATCTATTTGGCTCACGGGACTACAAGCAAAGCTCCTTCTGAACATCCGCAAACCATGGTGTTGTATTGCTATAACAAAAGCGCTCTTCACATTGCTCGCAACAACACATACTCTCCTAGAACAAAGCATATACATTAATCACTTGAAATATCTCTTGTACTCATATCACTTGCTCTCATTAAATCAGTCACCATATTACACTTGAGCTGTGCTGACGTACTTATTTCAACAAATTGTATAATCGTCAAAGGGAACAACTAATTGAAAGCATCAATGATTCTTCACCATGTTAATCTTTTGATTAAAATGAAATGGAAAATTTAGCTATGGAGCAAGAAAATAATAAAAAAGTGACAAATATAATATATATAAATCGGTGTACCACTTCACTGCTCCATATTTGCTCGAAATTTTAATGTTTTTAAGTTTTGGGAAAAGTATTATTGTAAAGAACGTAAAAAGGTTGCATTTGTTGTATTAGCTGTTCCTGCAACACAAGTTTAAGTCGAGCGCGTATTTTCTACTCTTAAATTACACAACCCGATCTGATTACGTTAATATGGATTGCACTGAACAAAACTGCATCATTGGTTGGTTGGAAAAACGGATTTGAAGTATTTTTCTCTTCTGGAATTGTTGGAGGCCACTCTTGGGATAAAATTCTGAATTTTTGAGTCCTTGATTTTGTTCATAAGATACAAATTGTTTTATTTTAAAATGGAAAATATGGTAATTTTTTGGTTCTCGGTTTTTTTCTTAGTTTAAATGCTTCTGAAAAATGATCTGATAATAGAAAAATTCTCAAGAACTACTAGTTAAAAGTCCTGTGTCTCCTCTAATTTATTAATTTAGTTTTTCGATATCACCACGCTTTTAAAAGTTATGGTCGAAAAACTATTAAAACTTTAAATTTTCTTTTTAATAATATTTACCATTAAAATTTGTTGTAGTTTCAAAATAACAAAGTAGCTATTGTGAAACAAAAGAGTGGACATTAAAAAGTGTTTTTTCATTGATTTTGGTTAGAAACATTTTAGAGGTTAATATTATTTTAAAAATGTAATAAATAGTTGTAAATTTGTGTAGTTTTTGGTCTATAACTTTTAAATGCGAGATGATATCGAAAATCTGGCAATAAAAAATGAAGGTGCTAATTGGGTTCCACACCTGTTATGCTTAAATTGCCATCGAAGTTTGCAAAAGTGAGCTTCAGAAGAAAAAAAATGATTTTCATTTGAAAATCCATTAAGGACGTTCGAAAATCATGGTACGGAATCTTCAGTGTTTCTGGCTAGTTTTCAGGTAATACGGGCCTGGGCGAGCAATAATCAAAGATCCTTAATTGTCCTTCCGACGGATTAATTCAAAGATGTTTCTTATTAAACGTTTTCGACAATGGCTCTGAAAATTCACTTTCTGAACTCGGACATTGACGCCTTCCATGAAAATTTGGTTGCCGAAAGCGACGAGCAAGGAGAAAAGAATCCCCTGGAAATTATGTCAATGAAGCACAGGAACCAAGGCAACTGGGGCTTAAGCATGATGGCTGATTTTTGCTGTGGCCACATCCGAGAGACTCAAAGAATCGCAAACAGCCGCTAATAGTTGTGGTCTTCATTTTTAAAGTGTTTAAAACACAAATTAATTAATTTTCCGAAACATTCTTTAATTATTATTCCTTTGCAAATGGTATTATAATTTTGCCCAGAAGTTAGCAACATATAGAAATATTCATTTCCAAGCCCCATAAACTATATATATTCTTGATCAGGGCGACGGGCTGAGTCGATTGAGCTTTGTCCGTCCGTCTGTCTGTTTCTACGCAAACTAGTCTCTCAGTTTTAAAGCTATCGAGGTGAAATTTTGCACAGATTCTTCTTTTTACTGCACGCTGTCGGATATGTCGGGACCGACCGGATCGGACTACTTTATCTTATAGCTGCCATAGGAACCATCGGTCGAATAATTAATCGAATAATTAATAGTATATGTTATGTTAAGCATTATTATAAAATATGTAGATTTGGTCAAAATCGGATGACTATATCTTATAGCTGTCATAGGACTGATCGGTCGAAAAATGGGTCTAGTGAAAAAACCTTTCTTGGTTTTAATTAAATCGTTCTTAAGGTCGGTGATTATTAATATTAAAAGCTTTCAAACTAATTTGAAAAAGTTGTTCGACATCGAGTGACTATATCTTATGGTTGCCATATGAGCGATCGGTCTAAAATGGGTTTTAGTAAGAATTTTTTTTTTGTTTTTATACTCTGTACCGAAGGTACATAGAGTATATTAAGTTTGTGCAAAAGTATGTAACAGGGAGAAGGAATCGTTTCCGACCCTATAAAGTATATATATTCTTGATCAGCATCAACAGCCGATTCGATATAGCCATGTCCGTCTGTCCGTCCGTCCGTCTGTCTGTCTGTCCGTCCGTCCGTATGAACGAAGAGATCTCAGAGATGGTAAGAGATAGAGGTTTGACATGTATGGGGCATATATTTCTTATACCTGCTGGCAGATCAAGTTTATTTTTAATTTTTGCCACTCCCCCTCCCGCCCCCGCAATTCGGAAAAAACGTCATATCTCCTACAGTTTTGAAGATAGATCGTTCGTAGATCGTTCTAGAGATACCTTGTAAACAAAATTATTTATCGATTTGCCGAAGGAATTATAAAGATCGGATGAACGATACTCAAGTTATGAGCAAAAAACGGCCAGTAAACACCCACCACCCCCCACCCATCACCACAGCATTCTATTGAACGGCAATCTTAGTGAGAGAGAGAGAAAGAGAGAGAGAGAGTGAAACTTACAGATGAGCGAGTATAACTCGTGAGCAAATGCGAGCTGCGACGTTATGGGTACAGAGTATGTTATAGTCGGGCTTGACCGACTTTCTTTCTTGTTTTATGTTGGTGTCCTTAAACCCGCTGATTACTTTTTTTATATGTTTTCAAATAGATTCACAAAATTTGGTCGAAATTGGATGACTATATCTTAAGGCTGCCATAGGACCGATCGGTCGGAAAATCAGTCTTAGTGAGAAAAACAATTTTGTTTTCAATTCTATCATTCTTAAGCTCGGCGATTGTTAATTTGATATGTTTGAAATCAGATGTTTATCTGTCGGAAAATGGATTCTAGTTAGAAAAATTTTTTTATTTCTATGTAAGCGTTCTTAAACTCTGACATTTCAAATACAGCATTTGCAAGGGTATAACAACTTCGGCACAGACGAAGTTAGCTTGGACTTCTCGTTATTTCGAACATTTGAGCCCACAGTACTAAAAGCACACACCCTGGCACATTTTTGTCTGTGAACTAAACTTTTGTCCAAGTTTTTTCGTTTAAAATTTCTTTAGAACTTAAATCGGCTTAAAAACAAAAAAGGTTATGAGACTTTAAGTGGAGGCAGTGGACCTCGATAACTAGTCAATAGAATTTTTTAATGTCGATTTTCGTGATCAATTTATTTTAGAAAAAGTTGATTTGGTCCAATGGGGCAAAATCGACACTCATTTTGTCGAGCAGTGTAAAGACGCTAATTCAAATGCACTCTCTTTTGATTTGCTTTTTCTGAGAAGTTGATGAAATCATAGCAAACATACAAAACAATAAAATTCAAATCGAATAATCAATCGATTGCATGTGTAACAGAAGCTGTATTGCTTTTTTATTAGGCGTTTTTTAAATAGTTTTAGGTTTAAGTTAAATTTTTGATGATTTTAATCTCATTTTTTTTTTGCAATTCAAACGAGAGCTTTTTAAAACTCTATTTAAATACTAAAATTTTATAAGTATCTAAATCATATTTAAAGATGACAACGTTCTTTAAAATATTTGTGTACCATTTAATGGTAAGTTTTGGGTTTTCTCATGATTTAATGTCAATATTCCTCCCTACAGGGTACAATATATAGGGTTGGTGCGTCGGGTTTGGTACCC
>JBAMBO010003792.1:0-48454 GCA_037044535.1 Lordiphosa magnipectinata
TATCATTTTTAAAAATAAGTTTAACACTACCAACTTGCCAAAACTTCAAATAAATAATTCCCTAATTGAATATGTAGATCGTGCTAAGAACCTAGGAATTATTTTTAATTACAAACTCTCATGGAATGATCACATTAATTGTGCAGTCGGTAAAACTTACAGTCAGCTCCGCCAACTAGGATTTGTTAGTAGTTTCATGCCAATAAAGACAAAGCTCACAATTGCAAAAGCATTTCTAACTCCAGCGTTGTTTTATGGGATTGAAGTTTTTAGAAAGTGTGATGCTGTAAGCAGCCAAAAACTTAACGTGGCTTTTAATAATATTGCCAGATTTGTATTTAACAAGAAGCCTACTGACCATATCTCGGCATATGCAGCACAAATCTTTAAATTAGACTTAGATTCCTGGTTAAAATTAAGAACATTAATAGCAATTCACAAAATAATAACAACCAGGGAACCAACTTATCTCTACGAATTGTTAAGCTTTGCGGGCTCTAGAAGAACAAATAACCCAATTACAGTCCGGAATAGACTCTCTTGTTGTGATAACCACTTCTTTGCATGCGCCGTTCGACTCTGGAATATGATGCCGCACAATATAAAAACAATTAGGAGTGTACCGCTTTTTAAAAAAACCTTAACAAACCATTTAAAACAAACATAATATAGACCTATCACACTTAATAAAAAAATTTTTTTTTTAAAAAAATAGCAAAAATTTAAAAAATATTAAATTCCTAAAATAATAGTTTATATGTAACGGTATATTATATATTTAAAAAATTGTATTCGTTTAATAAAATGTTAATTTTTAAGTTAGGTCCAACAACGTCTGTGTTAATATATAATATTGTGTTTTTGTGACTAGTGCTAGTATTTTTAGTAACTATGTTTACTTTAGCATTAGGCAGAAGTTTAATAAATAATAATAATAATCTAAAGAATTTGTATTTTCTTTATTTTTTTATTTTATTCGAAAGTATGGAACACGCAGATATAGCAAATGTTTCCCCCCTCTTTGAATTGGCAAAATTTTTAGGTTAAATTTTAACGAACCAAAAATTCACAGAAAATGCATTTGCTGATTATGACGAAATCGCAACCTTCCCTTCAGATCCGCTCAAAACCGAGACTAGCCAATTTTTGTTTAGAACTAATCTATTTTATGCTTGTTTTGCGGCGATTCAGTTTCAGCTCGGACTAACCGAATGTTAAGTATTTTTGTTGTGTAAACTCTGTTAAGGTCCAAATTTAAATTGGTCCCTGCGGTGGGCTGCCTACTTAGCCCCGGCATAGCTCAGCGTTCAGGGAGGGTTAATCTAACCCGGTCCACGCACACACACACTAGAGTTGGAAATTTTAGTTCATTCTAATGACCTAGTTCATTAGTTTATTTTTTCATGAACTATAGTTGATTTGAACTATAAGCTAGGTACGCAGACGCTGACAATTTAGTCAGAGCCCATCTAGTTACATTGCTCAGGAAATACGCTTTTGAAAATTGTCAGAGCGAGTACGGAGCTCCTATTTACCCGACGATTTACCCGTCTTCGTGTTAATCTTAACTCATATAAGAATATTGCAAATGTAGAACTTTTTAGCGTACTCTAGGTCAAAAAGTTATAAGTTGTTCATAACATTTCCAAAACACGACACACACAACACTACAAAGGAGGCTGGTTGATCGTAATGTTTAAATTTCTTTAAACCGATTGACCGACACCTCCTATTTACCCGTCTTTAAATGCCAACTAATAAATCTTCATGACAATCTAAACTAATCATAAAATTTTGTATATATCCGGATTTTTTGGACCGATCTTGATCTTGACTCTTCAATTTACCCGTCTACATAATACAAAAATTTTCAAAAATTTCAAGACTTTTTGGACCGTTGCACAAAAAAAAAAAATCTAAGTCAAAAGATTGCCTGTGTCAACACTATTTCCTTATAGAACAAGTAGTTAAACGGTAAAGTTGTGTTTGCTCTTTGGCAACCGGTCCCGTTACGAATAGCTTCAGAAGAGAGAGGATATTAACACCTGCTCTGTAATACCCTTGTACCACTGGTGAACATTAAATCACATTCTCGAAAAGTGAATTTTCCTTGTTCCACTGTCGAATTTATGGATTTGTAGTTGCTGCATTGCAAATAAAATGTTTACATATTTAAATATTTACTGGGTGTACTTGTCAATTTGTTCTTTTTATTGTTGCTTCATTACAGTGATTGGAAAGGCACTGGATTTTCTTACCTAGGTAAGGTACAAGGTAAACGTCCAAAAATCTACCTAGGTAAGGTAAAAGATATCCGTAATTTCCAGTACCTAGGTAAAGGTAAAGGTACAATATAGGTACTTTTAAATTTAAAAGCATGGCTCATACATTTTTATTAATAATGAATATTAAAAACATAACAAAACAGAAGTTGGATGCATTATTTGTAACTGTTACACATTTTAGGCTAACTCTAAGTCCGTATTTGCTATAAAATTCAGCTAATACAGTAGCAAGTGGGAAAACGCTTATATGCGAGTACGAGAGAATGACGATTTAGATTGCTATCCAAATAGTGGCCGGTAACACCAAAGTAACTTTTGTTATAGCAACTCCAGATATCTGCAGTCGTACAGACAAAATTTTTAGTTTCAAAAATATTGTCGACATCTTTATTATTGTCCGCCTATCTTTTATTAAGCATAGAGCGTATAGTTTTTGGACAGTGAGTTTTTAAAACATGACAGAGCAGCAACATCTCGGCTATAATGTAATCGCAAATGCGTTTATTTAGCTGTAATAAAATAATTTAGTTACATTTGTTATAATGAATTTAGTAGTGGTTGGAATTCAAGATACTAGGATACTTGAATATATCTCCAGCTGATTCCTTAGTTGAGTTACTGGAAACTTTAAATACTTTGGCTTTCATTGATTCGTAGGAAGAGTAACTATTGGGGTGAACCCTCTATCGTAAAGAAATTGAAATATATGATATAATATATAAACAACATTGTTTTGCGCACACAAATTCGCAAGAAACTGCTGCTATAGACCGGAATACAAAAAAATTTATGCATATATGTATGTATCGACAATTTCGTACAAAACAAGAAAGAAAGTCGGTCAAGCCCGACTATAACATACTCTGTACCCTTAACGTCGCAGCTCGCATTTGCTCACGAGTTATACGCGCTCATCTCTAAGTTTTACTCTCTCTCTCACTAAGATTGCCGTTCAATAGAATGCTGTGGTGATGGGTGGGGGGGTGGAGGGTGTTTACTGGCCGTTTTTTGCTCATAACTTGAGTATCGTTAATCCGCTCTTTATCATTCCTTCAGCAAATCGATAAATATTTTTGTGTACAAGGTATCTCTACAATCTTTAAAACTGTAGGAGATATGACGTTTTTTCCAAATTGCGGGGGCTGGAGGGGGCGTGTCAAAAATTGAAAATAAACTTGATCTGCCTGCAAGTATAAGAAATATATGCCCCATACATGTCAAACCTCTATCTCTTACCATCTCTGAGATCTCTTCGTTCATACGGACGGACGGACAGACGGACAGACAGACAGACGGACAGACGGACATGGCTATATCGAACCGGCTGTTGATGCTGATCAAGAATATATATACTTTATAGGGTCGGAAACGATTCCTTCTTCCTGTTACATACTTTTGCACAAACTTAATATAAGGTAAGCGAAATAAGTCACCTTACAATCATATAATCCTTGATATATACTAAAGCTGGAAATATATTCAAATATTTTTCTTTTTTCTTTCAACTTAACGAAGTAACAATTCAATTTCAATTCTTAAAAGATTTAATGAAATCATAATACTTTTTACAATATTAAATTTATATTTTTCAGAACGAAATAAGTGAACTGATAATTTCAGAATATTACGATTTTCATAAGGTTGAGTCACCGTGATTTTTTTAATATACCTAAAAATGTCCTCAATTACTGTTAATAACCTTCAATACACGTCCTAGCATTCAATTAACCAAGTATCGAAGAATTGATGCATCCAATATAGCCCAATCTACGATAATATACTTTTTAAGTACTTTTACCTTGTTAACTTGCCTCCTATGCATGTAGACTTTGTTGGAAATTATCTCCTAAAATTTTTCATTGGAATTAAGATCTGGACCTTTTGCGGGCCACATCAAAACCGCTATTTATTTTTCTTAAGAAAATAGTTTAGTGCGTTTTGAAACGTGGTACGTTCCATTGTCCTGTTGGAATGTCCAAGAATCTCTGAAATATTCTTGTCCATAATTACAAAAACTTCGTCTAATAGTTCGGCATACCTTTCAGAGTTCTTTTTATTTGCTACAAATCATATTGAACTTTTTCAAGCAAATCCAAATGCAACTCACACCATTAGCGAACCTACTTGAAAATTGCGTGACACGTTTACTTGTTTTGGCGTCCGTATATCCCGATAATATTATTGATACCGTTCTTGGCCATCTAAATTAAACTTTTTTCATCACTAAAGATAATACTTTGCCACTCTAAGTCCTAAAACTTATGCATCTCAGCAAAGTGCATACGGGCAACTTTGTGCCTAGGAAGTAATTGATATTTGACGGTCATTTTTTCATATGAATCGAATTGATCGTCACGTAAAATTTGCTGCACACGCCGCTTCGATACTGGGAGAGCTCGTTCGTGGGAAATATGGACTGCACTTAGGTTTTCTTTAATTCTTTTCTTTTTATTCTTCTTATATCACGTTTTTTCAGCAATGGCGGTCGTCCAAAACGAGTGCTTTTTCTGTGATTTTCGGAATCTTTCAAATAGTTTTGAGTTTTTAAATATCTTCTCGCCATTTCGGAAGCAAATTCCTGTAGAGATATCCCCATTTCGCGATATGGCGATATTTTAGCTCGCTCTTCATTAGAGAGGTATTGGCTTTGAAACATTCCTGCAAAATTAAAGTTAATTTTAGATTGAAATCTACAGATTATGAATCAAACATCACTTTTTTATTGGCTAACACTTATGGCGAAAAATCTCCTTTAAATTTACGCCTGTATGCACGTGTACGAAGAGAAAACTGATAATGTAAGCTCAATTATTTCGTTCTGTAATGAGAGGCGCATGAGCTTTTAATAAAATTAACGACACCTTATAGAGTCTTGTGCTTAACATTGTTGATGCAAGCATGGAAATTGTCTTAGAGGAAACTAAGCAAAAAAAAGAAATTGAAAAAATGATTAGCAATGCTCTGACAGCAGATCATAAGATTTATAAGGTGACTTATTTCGCATACCTTACTCTATGTACCTTCGGTACAGAGTATAAAAAGTTCGATCATATGTACATAAATATGAGTGTTTGTTTGTAAGTATTCAAATTCGTGTGCTCATATGTATATATAGGGTATTCACCAGCCCGCGTAAAAGCGTAATTGTGTAAATTTATGCGACTCAGCTATTGAGCACCCCTTCTGTTTACCCTCGTAATTTTTGGCGTAAATCAGCTGTTTTGACAGGCTGTGAATTTTGCTGTTAATTGAGATTCGATACTTACTATTAACAACTAATTTCACTCGCCTCAGTGGCGTAGAGCACTGCATGCATAACTCATAGACGGGAAAACGTGTGTTCGAACCATGGAGCTGACTTTTTATTTTTTTATTTCCTTTTATTATCGTATGTGATTGACATCTTTTCTGACCTTGGCCGTAGTTTTGGGCTTTTTTTTTTAAAAAAAAAAGAGAAAGATTATTGACCCACACCGGGATTACCGGGATTCGAACCGAAATATCCAGAAATACAAGGCGACAGTCCTATCCACTCAGCAAACATAATAGTTTAGTTTCCACAAAGTTGACATTTGCCATTCTGGTTGAAAAATGCTCCATACAATATCAGCGGTAAATCTTTATTTCCTTCATTATTTAGTAACTAATCAGTCATTGGTGGTCTGGCGTGGCGTACCAGTAGTATGTGTGGCTGCTGGTGCGTGCGGGAGGTCGGCCGCCTCGGACCATCTAAAATAAAAAGATTTTTCTTTCTTTAGAAAAAAGCTTTTACACACCCGATCACCTTCATCAGCTACTGGCGCCAGCTGTGAAGTTAACTAGCCATGAAAAAGCAAAAATTCTCTAACTATTGCCGTTCGGATTCGGCGTTAAACTGTAGGTCCCTTTCTCTTGTGCGAAAAATTATAAGCACGCACGCCAAGAGATTGAGAGAAGCTTGGCCCTGGCCCTCCTGGAGGTGCTGTTTGAGCCAATTTTACTTTACTAATCAGTCATTGGGCCTATTCAGCAGATAATTTCGATTTGCGTTTGGTGATTTATGATTCCCGATTTTACCTGCTAAATGCAGTGATTGACATTCATGATTTCTGAAAGGGAATCGAACAAAAAGTATGATTGGATACTGTTGGATCAGCCTGCCTTAGTGTAAGTTTTCGCATAAACTTTTCTATTAATGAATGTAAATACTAAAGTTTATTTCTCCCAGGGATATTGTTATGATAAAAAGTACTAAAGCCACAGAATATCTTCGGCAATCGCAAATAGTAAATCGGTAATCGCTTATCGGATTTATCTGCTGAATGTGCCCAATGTTAACAATAATAAAGTTTAAATTTTACGAGACAATGCTGATAAAATTTCTGCACAAATTTCACAATGCTTCGTTGTCGCGGGGTAGTCTGATTTTTTTTGTAAATATTTCTTGGAAATGAATGCAAGAGCCCCAAATTTATTGTGATCCGAAAATCAATACAACAATTTATATCAGTACTTGGGCGCGAAAAAAATCACTTACGAAAAGTACCTAGTACCCTACCTATTGACAAGGTAAATGAAATTAAGAACTAGGTAAGGTAAAAAGTACTCGAATTGGAAAATACCGAGGTAAGGTAAAAGATACACAAAATTTGTATCTAGGTATGTACCTAGGTATTTGTACCTAGGTACTTCCAAACACTGCTTCATTACAACAGAAAATGTATACAGATTTACATCAAATTGGTGAGTGCCCTGGCAATTATTTACAAAATTGGGCTTGTGTTATTTTATTCATAGTGAAAATGACGAGCCATTATTGTTGCGTATGTCGATGTAGAGCAGAGATGGGCATACACACATATCGTCACACTTTTCACACGCATACAAGCACAATTTGCGTGCGCCGCATTCGTGTTCTATAAATATATTTATTATATTTATATTATTATATTATATTTATTTATAAAACCATGGTTTTACACACACACACACACATATTAAATTTGGGTGCATGTGCGCCGTTGACTCCCTCGTTTACTGTCCGTCTCTCTCTCGCGCTCTCAGTAAAAGCGCTGGGCCACAATGTATGCTGAGCGCCATACCTTCCTTGTTGTATCATGGTTCAAACAATTAACTCTAGTTCAAATACCAAGACCGAGTTCATTAGTTCATTTTAGAGACTAGTTCATTTGAACTAGTTCAAAAAATCAGCACAACTCTAACTCACACAACAACAAAACAAACATATATATGTTTCGCATATGCGATCCACGCTCACATACATTGATCACACATTTGCCAACACTCACGCTGCTTCGCAGTTCCGGGCGGCAAATTTAATTTTTAGGGGCGGCAAATTCGTAGACAATATTTATTGATTTTTTCTTTTGAAGTTTTACTTTAATAATACGTTTATTATAAATTTTGTAATCATACTCTTTAATAGGACAGGCTTCTAGTGCTCACGCGCATCTCGGGTTGGTTGTTTGTGTATTCTTAATTATTATTCATAAGAGGATTAACATTTAGCACAGGTCCCTACCTATGAGCTCATAAGATCAGGACTCAATTGCCTCTCTTTTTTCTACTTTCAGAAAATTAAAACTCGTTTCACCCGCCTAATGTCCACGCGCAAGTGGGAGCCTCCTCCGGAACAATTCTTCTTCCTTTTTTAATGCGACAAAAATTTAAATTAACGACGTAAACTATCGACATTAATTAAAAACTAGTTTGAATTATTTTTGAGCAGGTACCTACCTACCTATTTTTGAGCGAAATTTGGATATGAATAAAAAAAATAGAAGAAAGCTAACTTCGGCTCAACCGAAGTTTTTATACTCTTGTGTAGCTTGTATGATTTATATAAATTAGTAGCCCGATGCCACTGACATAAATATGTATATGTATATGTTTGTGAATTCTATAACGGTAAATTTCATTCTCCAAAAATGTATTCATTCAGATCTGGTGTCTATAAGATGTAAGATGTTTTCAAAATGATAAAAATTGGAAAAATATTCAATCAATAAGCGAATTCACGACAAAGTCCATTATAGCGGCTTTTCATATATGCATATGTACATACAAAAAAATCTGTGGTTAAATTTAACCGATATTTTGGGTTAGAAATGCGCCAACCCAAAAAGTCGGTAAATTTACTTACTGTACGCATCGGTTAATATTACTAATTTTGTGGGTTGGCGCATTTCTAAACGATATTTTCAGTTAGATTTACTATTGCAATAGTTCTCTTTGCGTAAAGGTTTACGTGATAGTTACTGTCAAATTTTGTGAATTTTACCGACTTTTTGGGTTGGCGCATTTCTAACCCAAAATATCGGTTAAATTTAACCACAGATTTTTTTGTGTGTAGAAACAATCAAAATAGCGGCCGACGAGGAAAATAAAAGTGCGCGGGATTTCGTGCTTGAGGCCTCTGAAGGGGTAGATGAACCAACTATGGCATTTTTACCGACGGTGAAAAATATGTGCAAAATGACCAAGCGAATACAAAATAACGACAATATTTCTAAAAATCCAACCAGGTTAATCTTCTCAAAAGCTATGAGGAAGGAACTAATGAAGTTTGGAATAATTGTTTACTTTAAGGTAAGTAGCTTCTAAGATTCTGAGACTAATTTTGCTCTATAGACCACGAATTATGACAAATTTACGTGCAGAAAATAATTGGCGGCCGACCATTTCTCATATATGCTCGATCACATATGCTTTTCGAATTCAGTTTGTTCTTGCAAATAAATAAATTGAAAATATTCTGTATCTATATACACTGTGATACATTTTTTAACATCAAAATTTTGATACCAACGAGACCAACAATATTTGAAAGGTACTTATGGTAGTTAAAAAACCCTGACTGGGTTTAGTCTGATTGGCCAAGGTTTTCTTGTAATGGACACTTGAACTTTTTAGGTTGTTCAAGTCTATATCTCATAAACTATTTGAAATTGTACTTTACTATCTTCAGCATTTTTGTAGCTCTTAATCACGCCTGAAGACGGCTGGTCCAAAGAAGTGTTTTACAGGCGTGGATAAGAGCTACAAAATTGCAAAAGAAAGTAAAGTAAAATTTTAAATAGTCTATGAGATTTAGACCTGAACAACAAAACATTTTTCCAAAAAACCTGAAAACTTCGAGTCTATTACAATCAGAGTCTAGCCAATCAGACCAAACCCAGTCAGGGTTTTTTAACTACCATAAATACCTTTCAAATTTTGTTGGTCTCGTTGGTATCAAAATTTTGTGGTGCACTGTGATATAAGTCGTACGTTTGTTTGAATTTGAGTGACAAAGTGAAGAAAACTTGACACCTATTGGAACCCTGAGCACCTCTAAAATCCTTCACAATTTTGAATTGAAATTATTTTATTTCAATGCCAATTCAGAATTACGAATTGAAATTATTTCATTTCAATGCCAATCGAATGAATTATGAATTGAATTTATTTTGATTGAAATTTATAATGCCAATTAAAATTTTTATACCCGTTACTCGTAGAGTAAAAGGGTATACTAAAGTCGTGCAAATGTATGTAACAGGCAGAAGGTATCATTTCCGACCATATAAAGTATATATATTCTTGATCAGCATCAACAGCCGAGTCGATATAGCCATGTCCGTCCGTCCGTCTGTCCGCCTGTCTGTATGAACACCTAGATCTCAGAGACTAGAAGAGAAGAGACCACAACAAAAAATGTTGAATAACTCCCACAATTTTTAAGATATCAATCTCAAATTTAAAACTTACATTTTCGCTTAAACTTACATATTCGCAACATCTATAAGCCCTAAAATTTTCATCAAGATCGGATGATAAATAGCCGAGTAAAAAAATGTTGCATAATTTTCGGATGTCTCACCGCAGGCACACAGGATGGCTATTAAACATTTCTTTCCATGAGTAACGGGTATATCGAAGTCGGTTAGAGCCGACTTTAACTTACGCTCTTGTTTGTCTTAACGTGGTTTTCCCAGGAGGCCTATTCCAAGCAAGCCCCAAAAAGGTGTTTTTTTTAAGTAGTCCACTTTCATCCTACTATTGTACATTGTCCTCCTATAAATCAATAGTTTGTGAAGTAACATTTTTTTTTTTAAATCGCGAAATTTAAAATAAAAATTTCGCTCATTTCTTAATAAAATTTTGCATATTCAACGCTTACCTCAGGGAAATTAATGTCTTCATTAATTACATTCTCATATTTGGAGTTATGCATTCACCCAATGGCCAAGAATATTTCGTGGATTTTTTTAGGATACGTCTTATGAAAATGGATTCGACGGGCACCACGAGGAAATCCCTAGTGCCACGATCCACTCCGCCAAATACCCACTGGACTTCTACCAGGCGACTACAATTGTACTTACGACGACCAATTTTGGGCTCGTCGATTTCAACCGGAACCTCCTATTTTTTCAATCCTGGCGCGATTCAGGCGCACCTCCCGTGGGAAGCTTCGCCGATCTATGATGGTGCGTCACATTTTCACAAATAGTTCACTCTTAATGTAAATTAAACTACAAAAGAGTTTAATTTCTGCGAAAATATTGACATTTATTTCATATGGGCAAAAATTCAAACTTTGAAATTCAATTACTGCACGTAAATTCTTCATAATTCGCGGTCCTGCTTAACTTAAAGTAAACATTTACCGAAGATTGGTAATGTACATGTATGTGTCAGTGGAAATAGGCTATTACTCTTAAGCTAAGGTCACACAGTCAGATTATAGTCCAAATTAGGGAACTTTTAGGTCATATTTGTCAAATTTTTTGCTTATGGATCGATAGTTTTAGTTTTAAGGCCTGCCAAATCTGCAATCATGGATATCTAGCCAAATTTTCATTAAAATTTGGTCAAATTATTTGCCCGTGTGACCTTAGCTTAAGAATTTATGTTAATTGTCTAGTTAGATCACACTTGGCTCAAAAAATTAAACAAAAAATCCTTCGATGGACCGCAAATTATGAAGAATTATCATGCTAAAAATTTGCGGCGTCATCAATGGTTTTTTTTTAAATCTTCATCTTTAAATTCAAACTTATAAATTTTAGATTGAGCACAAATGCTTTTTACCCCCTAACAAATGTTTAAGGACTGGGAAGACGGGGCAGACTGAGTGGTCGTAAAAAAGGTCGATTTATGTTTATCAAATAATTTTCGGTGACAAAAGGATTTTTGGTCGTCCAGAAATATCTAGACATAGATTTTCTGGACCTAACGGGGTGTATGGAGTATCCAGTTAGTGAATGTCTTAGAGAGATAGTCCATGACGTTACCGCACTTCAGGAAATGCGATGGATTGGACAGGAGCGCATGTTGAGAACACCATCAACAATCGATGCTCCCTGGGAGATCTACTACAGCGGACATGCTTCCAAACACGAGTTTGGGTGCGGTTTTGCAGTCAGTGAAAGACTTCGTCGCTCTGTCATCAGCTTAACACCAGTTGACATGCGACTAGCTGCAGTCTGATATATTTTAATATTAGTCTTATCTGTGCACACGCCCTAACCTTAGACAAAGAATTCTATGAGCGCCTGGAACAACTATACGAGCGCTGCCCCTATCCTGACATTAAGATCGTGCTTGGCGATTTCAACACTAAAATTGGGAGAGAAGGAGTTTTTGACTCAACAGTCGGACGATTAAGCCTTCATGAAACAACCTCCGGTAATGGAGAGAGCCTAATAGATTTTGCCGCGGGCAGGAACATGGTCATAAGTAGTATCAAATTTAAACATCGCGACATCCATAAGGCAAGCAGGAAGTCCCCTGATCAATTAACGCGAAACCAAATTGATCATGTTGTGATCGACGGAAGGCACTCGTCGAGTGTTCTAGACGAGCGTGCGATTCGAGGTGCCAACATAGATTTGGATTACCATGTTGCAGCCAAAGAACACACGCGGCTCAGTGTGCCCCATGGCTCACGCTCTAGCACACGTCGAAAGCTATATGTGGAACAGCTACAATTACAACGGACCTCTGGAGCCTACACAGCTAAACTCACCCAACTGCTCAGGGAAATCTCACCATTCTCTTCTGATGTATGCGAACAGTGGAATCATATATCACACTCCATGAGTACGGCTGCCAAGGCTACGAGTGCCCTCGAAAGCAGACTTGGTATGATGAGGAGTGCCGATGCGCTACTACAGGAGAATTCTGCAGTCGGGAGCAACGCGGGCTGTTAAGCTATGCAACGCTGGAGAAGTAGCTATGCCAGCAATCGACCATGTTGAAATAGACCCACCAGACTCACCCAAAGAATAACAAACCAGCTGGCGCTGATGAGCTGCATGGGCCGACGAGAGCATACCCGAAGATTGGAGTCTTAGTGTAATTTGCCCACTTTTTAAAAAAGGAGACCCTGCAGTTTGCGCCAAGTACCGTGGGATCAGTCTCCTTTCCATCCCTTTCCATCGCATATAAGATTCTGTGGTGCATTATTTGTGAGCGTCTAAAGCCGCTTATAAGCACTCTGATTGGACATTATCAGTGTGGCTTTAGACCTGGTAAATCCACCACAGAACAGATATTGACATTACGACAAAACCTGGAGAAGACCTATGAGAGAGGTATCAAAACTTACCATCTTTTTGTCGAAAAGAAGCTGATGATATTATCGGCAAAAACGAACGGGCGGTAAGCAGGGCGTTTTCAGAGATTGAGGAGCTAAACTGATGGGCTTAGCGGTAAGCGAGGACAAGACGAAGTACCTAGTATCCACGGACAAGAAGTCTACGCTTCTTGGACAATTTGTTATTATGGGAGAGTACAACTTTGGGGTTGTAGACAGTCAGCTTTTTTCCCGTCATTTCTAGCTTTTTTAAAACCGTATTGCGGGAAAAATTTGGAAACAGCGGGAGGCGGGAATTCTGGCGTTTTCAGGAAACAGTCATCTCAAAGTGCTTGCAAAGTTTACAGATCGTTTGACAAAAATGTCAAAAGTTGTCAAACAAAAAAGTTGTAAATACTGGCTGCAGAACCCGGAGTTTAAGGCTTGACTCCGGAAGAATGAATCTGATACCTCTTGAGATACCTCTGCAGTTGTTGCAAATGCACAACATTCTACTTCCAAAAAAAGCAAAGTATTGTTACCATTTTGGAAGTATTTTTCGTAGAAGATATTGAAAAACTACGATGAAACTAAAGTTTTGCAGTTAAGTAATCGCTTCCAGGGACGCTGGAGGTAATGAAAGCCTTTTTGAGTTAGGCTCGTTTGCGATTCAGATGTTTTCAGGCTGGCGATGAGTGGCCAGAGAGACTTCGGCGTTGCTGGAAGGCACAAGGCGGCCATTTCGTATAAGTTGTTCTACTTTTTGTAGCCATTAAGTTACCGAATAAAAAGCAGAAAATAGTTTTGAAAAATATTCATTCGTTTTCATTTTATGACCAAAAAAACCGTCTACCAAAACAATTGCAAGTACTAGGTAGATACGGGTTACGTCGAGATGCGAAATGCTGCGTCGATTATAAGGTCCTTCCTAGTTACCTTAAAGCTATTAGGCACAACTGTGGCCTACGGTAAGAATGAGGACGAGGAACTTCATCACTCTGATGATATATAAAATATATAACTGCATAAATAATAAGAAAAGACATGCGCTTTTTTCCAGCTTTTTTTGTCGAAAAATACAATTTTTTTTCCTCTCCGTCCCGCCGAAAACGGATTTTTTTTTGCTGGTTGTAGATATCTACCTCGATACGATGATAACTAGCGACAACAACATTAGCCTGGAAATCCGAAGAAGAATTACTCTTGCAAACCGATACTACTACTTCAGGAGCAGAGCCTTTTCTCGAAGAACAAAAATAGCGCTATACAAGTCGCTCATCATCCCAGTCCTGCAATACGGCGCAGAAGCATAGACATTGACAACAGCGGATGAGGAGGCGATTGGCATGTTCGAGTGAAAAACTTTTCGGAGGATTCATGGACCTTTAAAAGTTGGCGATGGATTCCACATTCGAATGAATCACGAACTGTTTGAGCTCTATGGGAACACCAATCTGGTCAATCGCATAAAGCAACAGCGGCTGCGCTGGATAGGACATGTCACCCAGATGGATGAAGAAGCTTCAGTAAAAAAGGGGTACAAAGCGAAGGCGGCTGACTTTGGAGGAAAAGGCAGGAGGGGACGCCCACCGATAAAATGGGATGATAAGGTGCGGAAAGACATTTCCAACCTAGTGTGAACAACTGGTGCCAGCTCGCCCGAAGCAGTAGGGAGTGGAGGGCATTTATAGCAGAGGCCGAGACCGTCAAGCGGTTGTGATGATAATATCGGGCCAATATAGAAGCAGACTTCCAAACACAAAACATAAAAAGACTCTAGCAGGATGTAAAGGGCGAAATGCCGCAGAGAGTAAAAATTCGAGTATTTATCCAAATTCCGATTCCAAAAGTGATTCCCAAAACTACATCCAAAACAAATAAAACAAAATTTTTAAACGAATGTTGTCAATGCAGCTCAATTTTTAAAAGTAATGTATGAAATAATGAGATCCGCAGGGAAAATTTGTATACTATTGTAGAGGGTATATTAAAATTGTCCAGATGTTTATAACGCGTTTCTATGCTATCTCCTCCGTCAGTTTTAAAACTATCGTAATTAAACTTTGCACGAAGTCTTGTGGTACAAAGACGCTGCACATTTGTCGAAACCGGCCGGATCAGATGCCTATAGCATATAGGTGCCTTAGGAACGATCGGTAGAAAAACTAGTTTTAGTGAGAAAAACGTTTTTGCCTTCAACGCAAACGCCCCCAAACCTCGTATTTATAAGTTTTCTATGCTTTCACATAATTCCACCAAGTTTGATGAAAATCGGACATTTATAATATATATAATATAAATCTTATATATGTATTATCATAGAATAAAAAGTATTCATTGTATAATCTTTGATAGTATAGCTGCAATACAAAAGATAGTTCTGAAAAAAAGTCTTAGTAGGAAAAACATTTTTGTTTTCAATGCTATTGCTCCCAAACTTTTTACTGACCAAAATTATATGCTACCACACAATTCTGCAGTTAGACCCAGATCGGATGACTATAGCTTATAGCTGCCATAGGAACGATCGGTCGAAAAAGTAGTTCTAGTGTTAACTGGCCATTTTTTGCTCATAACTTGAGAATCGTTCATCCGATCTTTATCATTCCTTCAGCAAATCGATAAATAATTTTGATTACTAGATATCTCTAGAAGATACGAACCATCTATCATCAAAAGTGTGGAAAACACACGTTTTTTCCAAATTGGAGGGGCGGCAGGTTGCGTGTCAAAAATTGAAAATAAACTTGATCTGCCTGCAAGTATAAGAATTATATGTCCCATACATGTCAAACCTCTATCTCTTGTCATCTCAGATCTGTGCGTTCATACAGACAGACGCTGATCAAGAATATATATACTTTATAGGATCGGAAATGATTCCTTCTCCCTGTTACATACTTTTGCACAAGCTAAATATACTCTGATTATCTTTGGTTCAGAGTATAAAAATATTGCACGATGGCGTATAGCAAATGCGGCGGCCTGAACTGGTACAGAGTATGTAATAGTCGGGCTTGACCGACTTTCTTTCTTGTTTTTATTATACCCTGTTTCCATTAAAAATGGGAAAAGGGGATCATGAAGTTGTGGAAGTGTATGTAACAGGGAGAAGGAAGCTTCTCGGACCCTGTAAAGTATATATATTCTTGATCAGCATCAACAGCCGAGTCGATATAGCCACGTCCGTCTGTCTGTCTGTAAGTCTGCCTGTATGAACGCGTCGATCTCAGAGACTATAAGAGATATAGACACAAATTTTTGCAAGCACATAGGTGTATACCGTACCCAGATCCAGTTTGTTTCAGATTTTGAAAATATCCCCCCCTCCCCCCTTAAACAGCAAAAAACTGTCACAGATACAATTTTAAAGTTAGAGACTCGTGGCTCAAAAGGAAAATAAGATCCGAGTAAAAACACCAAAGTTAAAGGGGGCGGCCACTACATGCAGGCAGCAGCCCAGTCGGACTTTGCAGCATGTGTTTACCATAATAAGTACATTTGTTAATTACCAAAATAAGTACATACGAGAAGTACATATTTCATGCCTTTTTCTCACGTCAGTAGGCATGAGAAACCTGAAAGTTCGCATTCGTTTTTGTTAAGCAACGCCGTTAAACTCAGGGGTTGTTGTTGTAACCGTTAACCGTTTGGGTGATGTCACGCGGCAACCTTCGGGTCCTGCTTTTCTCTCTACAAGCTCAGTACTTCAGATGTACCAACTTTGTATAGAGGTAGGAAGAACTGAGGCGTTGGCTAAAGAACGCCTGACTTTTCGAGGCTCTTTGTATGAAATGTCACCCCATAATTAAATTAAATAGATTTGAGTTTATTTGCATTTATTTTTTATATTTAAACCAACAACAATTTTTGTCTTCTTCTATTAATCTTATTGAAGTTCGCCATGGTGCTTTCATGTGGGCTTTCGTTGCTGATGTTAGCGAGGATAGTTAGCGATTTGGCCTTTAAATGTGTAGTCGTTTGTAGTTTTTAAACAAGTGACCCGCTTTAAGTAAAAAATTTATTAATAGAATTTTGGTAAATTAATAATAATAGTAACACATAAATGCTATAGAATCCCTAGATGTAATTAAATTCGATACTCACCAAGAATATATTGCGCATTTGTAATTATAAAATTATTATTAATATTCACGGTCAACACATCTTTTTTCCGCAAAAGCCGAAATCGAACTGACTTCATAATTTTTTTTCGTATTCTCTTTCTCGTTTGGTCAACGTTCATCAAGCGTTCGATCTCCACGACAGACAGTTTCACGATATGGTGACTCTTAGCCTTACGAATAGCTGAGAAAAGAACGTGTGAGTTTGAAAAATTGACTAATTTCATGCCCAAAAAAATAATGCAGTGACTATTTTCGTGAAATTTCATGGCATTTCAAATGTTCTTATTTTGGTAAACGCATGCTGCAAAGTCCGACTGGGTGTTTGAATGTGTGTCTCAATTGAATTTTGTATTTTGTAGTCGCGAATCTCGACTACAGCGCTCTTACTTGTTATTTATTTGACACTTGAAGAAGAGATTATACATATTTTTTGTTCAAAACCTGCATATTTCAAAATTCGTTTAAAAAGAAACCATAGATGACCGCCGCGATTTTTTTGCATGAAAATTCTTCACAATTCGCGATCTATCGAAGGGAATTTTTGTAGAGTTTTCTGAGGTAAGGTCCCTATACTAGACAATTACCGACAATTGCCATCCATCAAATCTTCATCTAGCAAAATTCGCAATTTTTGATCTTTCGATCTTCACTATCCGTCTATTTACCCGTCTTTATGATAATCTAAGCTCATAAAATTTGGCAAATTTTTCGAGTTTTTTGATCCGTTTGATAAACACCTCCCATATACCCGTCTTCATGTCAATCCAAACTCAAATAAGAATTTGTGCAAATTTCTAATATTTTGAAGCCGATTGATCCACACCCCCTGTTTACCCGTCTTCAATTGCCAACCATCAAATTTTCGCTACACACGTTATTTCGTTATTTTTTTAAACCGATTGAGCGACACCTTCCCTCTGCCCGTCTTCAATTGCCAATTATTAAATGTTCACGATAGTCTGAACTAATAATAAAATTTAGCGATTTCCACCAGTCAGTTAACCCGTCTTTTTGAACTGTTCGATCTAACCATTTACGCGTCTACAATTGCGATCTATACCTTACCCGAAACTCATAATATTTAGCAAATTTCGAGATTTTGTGTGCCGTTCAGTCTAAAATCAGGTATACTATTGCTATCTATCCAATCTTTATGATAATCTGAACTCATTATAAAATTTTGTAAATTGCACGATTTTTTGGACAGTTCGGTCTACACCACCTATATTTACCATCTACTTTTGCCATCTATCAAATCTTCATAATAATCTTAGGTCCTATAAAAATTTCGCGATATTTTTGACCGTTTAATCTACAATTCTTATATTACCCGACGATTTACCCGTCTTCGTGTTAATCTTAACTCATATAAGAATATTGCAAATGCTTAAATTTCTTTAAACCGACTGACCGACACCTATTTACCCGTCTTTAATTGCCAACTATTAAATCTTCATGATAATCTAAACTAATCATAAAATTTTGTATATATCCGGATTTTTCGGACCGCTCTTGATCTTGACTCGCCAATTTACCTGTCTACATTATACAAAAATTTTTAAAAATTTCAAGACTTTTTGGACCGTTGGATCTAACCATTTACTCGTCTACAATTGCCATCTATCAAATCTTAATGATACTCAAAAATTATAAAATTTTGCAAATTTCGTAAAAAATCTAAGCTCAAAAAATAATCTTGGGAGTTTCGCGATTTTTTTGACAGTAGGGCCTACACTTCCTATATTTACCCGTCTACTATTGCCGTCTATTAAGTCTTCATAATAATCTTTGGTCATATGACTTTTAACCGTTTCATCAACACCTCCTATTTCCCCGTCTACATTACTATCCATCAAATCTCAATAATAATCTTAGGTTATGAGAAAAATTTTAAAATGTACTTAACGCCTGCGCTTTCGTAAATATGCACTCAAATGAAAATTTGTCAAATTTAGCAGTTTTTGGTCTACACATCTTATATTTTGCGATTTTTTAGACCATTTGTTCCACACCTCCTTTTTTACCCGTGTAATCTTGCCGTTTATCAAATCTTCATAATATTTGCAAGTTTCGCAATATATTTTGGACTATGTATATGGGGTTTAGTGACCTGTTTTGATTTTAGTCAAAGTTTACCCCTGGCTAGCTCAAGGTCTATGGTTGGGTATAATTCTATATAAACAACACAAATCAACAGATATTAATTACAACATTTTGGAATAGCAATTGGGTATGTCCGTACAACGATCGCTGTTTCGAGAATAACCAAATTTTCTCATCAGCGGACTTGTTTTGCTGTTCACACTTCAAACTAACATGCCAGTTAGTATTTAAGCAACTGCAGGCGGCGAATAGAGGCATAGGAATTCCAATGTTGTAAATTCGCTGTCCGAATTTTGACTATGGTTTTTTGTTTGAAGGTGTTTGTTTACCAATTTATAAAATGTAAAATTGACACAAACAGCACCTCCAAAGGAGGGCCAGGGACAATTTTCTCTCCGGGTGTCGCTTACCAGTAGTACGTGTGTCTGCTGATGCGGGAGGTTGTGGGTTCGATCCCGCCTCGGACCATCTAATATAAAAAGTACTTTCTTTTTTTAGAAAAATGCTTTTACACACCCGCTCTAATTCACCAGCTACTGGCGCCAGCTGTGAAGTAACTAGCCATGAAATACTAAAAATTCTCTAACTATTGCCGTTCGGACTCGGCGTTAAACTGTAGGTCCTTTTCTTTTGTGCGAAAAATCATAAGCACACACTCCAAGAGATTGAGAGAAGCTTGGCCCTGTTTACCAATTTGCTGTAATTAATTCTGTTGCTTATGGCTGTTGCTAGGTGGTTGGGCTATCCGTCCAATGATCCTCCTTAGTAGGGCCAAGAGTTTTTTCGTAAATACACAAGGTATTTTTTGATTGTTTTATAATAGGGAAACCGTTTTTTGGTTTTTATTACAAACATTATGGCGTACCGACCATTATTTATATGTATATGGGGTTTAGTGACCTGTTTTGCCTGTTTTTGGACTGTTCAATCTACAACTCTTTATTGTCAACGTCTGCGCTTTCATAAATACTCAAATAAAAATTTGTAAAATTTCGCGGTTTTTGGACCAATTACATAAAAGTTATATAGCCCTCTGTATAACTCCAGGTTAAAATAATTTTGAACATTTCGCTGTTTTTGGACCATTTAAATAAAACTTTTATAGCTTATGTTAAAATAAGAAATTTTAATGTTTATACCACCGACATGGCTTTTAAGTTGCTACATAAAACTTCAATTTCCCTTTTTTATGCTCTTGTAGTAAGCTTTTCAAAAATGTCAACTTTAGGCAGATCGAACGTCTATATCATAAAGCTGAGATATCCAGTTTTTAAAAATCCCTTTTTTCCAGTTTTTAGTTTTTGACGATTTTTGAAATTGTTTATAAAATCAACAAAACCAAAAATCACGTTTTGGTGGGAGTATCTACATCTAATTTCGGATTTTTATACCCTTGGAGAGGGTATATTAAAATTGTCCAAATGTTTGTAACGCAGAGAGGGAAGCATCTCCGGCCACATAAAGTATATATATATACTTTATATATATAGAATATATATATATTCTTGATCAGCATGACGAGCTGAGTTGATATGGCCATGTCCGTCTGTTTCTATGCGATCTCCGCCGTCAGTTTAAAAGATATCTTAACCAAACTTTGCAAGAAGAGTTTTTGTACAAAGACGCAGCACATTTGTCGGAACCGGCAGGATCGGATGACTATAGCATATATTCCTATAGTAAGCTATATAATTCTGAAAAAAAAACTTAGTAGGAAACACTTTGCTTTCAATGCTATCGCTCCCAAACTTGATACCGATCAATATTATATGCTACCACACAATTCTGCAAAGTTTGATCCAAATCGGATGACTATAGAATATAGCGGCCATAGGAACGATTGGTCGAAAAGCAGTTCTAGTGAGAAAAACTTTTTTACTTTCCAGTTATGAATATTATCGGTTTCCACACAATTTTGGGGAGTTTGGTCAAAATCGTATGAATATATCATATAGCTGCCATATCACAAACTGGCAAGCAAATGGTCAAAGTAGTGGCGTAATTAAATTCGGTCGAGCCTTCTTTTCTTCTATTTTTCATTTTACGATTTCAACAAAGTAACCTTTGAGATGCCAAACGTTGTTGTATTTAAAACCTATTTTTAAAAATATTTTATGCAAAGCAAAATGCAGAATATAGAGGATTCGAATAGCATTTATTTGATTGGAGCGTTGCCGGCAGAGCTGGATTCAGCAAAGCTACTATCAAGAAAAGATGTCTTGGCGGTTCTGCTGCATAATACAAGACTACACAAATACTCATTAAGGGACAGCTTATACCGCACTGTCCTTCGAATTGATGATGTATTGAAATCATTTGGGCTTACCATGCAACTAGGAAGAAATGGGTGCAGAAGCTTAAAGAAACTCTATGATCAATATGTGGCTCTAGGAAAAAATCGTTGTCGCGGTATAGAGTTGTACCACACCAGAGAAAGGAATTTTATTTACTATTTAGAAGGCATTTTTGATGTCGCTTCAGAAAAATCAATTGAATTGAGTCCTGATGCTGCATTTAAAAGACAGAGGTCCGATGACGAGGAGGCTCTATCTAGTGGCAGTAGTCGCCATTCATATCAAATGGATTTTGAAGAGGAGGAAGAAAGGAAGGTGTTCAAGCGTAAGACTAAGAAGAGCAAAATAACAAAAAAAAACTTTACTCCAAAGTTGGTCTCCGCACTGGACAGATGCGGAATAAGCTCTCGATTTGCCGCTATCTTTCTTGAAGCATCTGCTGAAGCTTTGGGACATAACATAAACAAGCTAGTTCTAAATGTTACAAGCATTCCCCGGAGGAATTCACCAAGCACGATGGATGGCAAGGGCATATACTACATAAAAATATTAATGTTTCAAAGTCAATATAAAATTTCTAATGAAGAACGTGAAGGGCTGGAGGAAATTATAGTTTTCATAATTCAAGCTTATATTCCAGTCTGGTACCAAAGCGAATTGGCAGTGAAGGCACCTACACTTGACTTCATTTTTTTTAAACAGATGAACGAATATCACCGAATATCAAAACCATTGCTGTTAAGAAAATGCCTAATCATCTATGGTATTTGTCTGAAAAACACGTTGCTTTGGCATTTTTAGATGAGGAACTTACAGTGACGGATAAAAAAGAAAAAAAATTGGCAATTCGACTTGAAGATCTAGATTCATTTCTGCGTAATAAAATTATTTTTTAAAGTTATTTATATATTAATTCAATGTAAAGTACGCTGTATTAATTGCTTTATTATTGGGGGATATTCCCAAATTTTAAAGACAACGTACACAGATCGAGTTTATCCTCTGTGCTGAACAGTTCACAAAAAAAAGAAGATATTTATTATTTCTAACTTATTTTTTTCCTTTTAGAAAAACCATTTCGCCAAAGCAGAAAAAAGCATAAATTTTTTCAAGCAACTTGAGATTTTTGGAATCTGACCCAGAGCTGTGGCAAGACGACTATGAACATCTGGCAGCGCAGAAATTAGTGAAACCCTCAAAGTTGTGAATGATGTCGCAGAAAGAGGCGAAAAACTAGTTGAGGACTTCGATGCAATGCATCGAAGAGCACAGACAAGCTTTTCCAAATAGCAGAAAAAATACTCTAATGAATAAATTTGAATAACCACTTTTTTAAATTATTCTATTTCTCATTTATTTTTAATATTTTTGCCGGCCTGCATCGGTGTTTTTCGCCAGCATGCACTTTTGTGGAATGACTCGTAATGGAACATATATGTTAGTTTAGGAAATAGGAATTAGGAAATACTACTCTTTTCAGAACTATATTTTGTATGGCAGCTATACTAAATAGTTGACCGATTTTCATCAAACTTGGTGAAATTATAAATACGGTTTGAGCACGTTTGCGTTGAAGACAAAAAAGTTTTTCGAACTGAAACTACTCTTTCGACCGATAGTTCCTATGGCATCCGATCCGGCCGGTTCCGACAAATGTGAAGCGTCTTTGTACCAAAATAATTCGTGCAAAGTTTGGTTAAGATAGCTTTAAAACTGACAGAGGAGATAGCATTGAAACAGACGGACGGACAGACGTATCGTGTTCTATAATGTGTAAAGTTTTCATATTGATATCTTTTATACTTTCATTTTATAGGTTTATTTTCATGTTAATGCAAGAACGTCATATCTCAGTTTTCCTGTAGTCCATATTGAGCAAAAATCCTTGGGCTTTCAGTTAAAACACCTTTTCAGGTTTTTTAATGAGCATTTTAAATTGATAATATTTTACTAAATTAATTCAAAACTAAAAACTATTTTTTCTGGGTTAAGTCCATTGAGAACTTTAAACGCGTTTGTCTCAAAATCTAATTTTTTGAGTTATGCCAATCTTAAAGTAAGTAAAGTATGAACGCACAGATCTCAGAGATGGTAAGATATAGAGGTTTGACATGTATGGGACATATATTTCTATACTTGCAGGCAGATCAATTTATTTTTAATTTTTGCCACGCCCCCTCCCTGCCCCGCAATTTGGAAAAAACGTTATATCTCCCACGTAGATAAAAGGTTTGTACCTTCTAGAGATATTCAGTAATCAAGATTAATTATCGATTTGCTGAAGCAACGATAGATCGGATGAACGATACTCAAGTCATGACTAATAGTCAGTTCCAGTGGTTACAGTAGTGGCGCTATCTACTGTTCAGTTTTGAAAATAAAGTAGTGGCGCCATCTACTGGTCAAGCAATGACCAAAAGAAAACAGCGCTACTGCAGGGTACAGAGTATATTACAGTGGCTTGACCGACTTTCTTACTTGTTTTTATTAAATATTTGTTTTTTTGACTTTTCCTAATTTTTGGGTTCCTAATTTTGGATCTCCCATTTTTCTTTTCCTTAATATCCTTTTCCTAATTTTGGATCTCCCAGTTTTTGATATCCGGTTTTTATTTCCCCAAGACTTGGCTTCCTTAATAATAATTCCTAATTTTTGTTTCCTTTTTATACCCTTGCAAAGGGTATTATAATTTTGCCCAGAAGTTTGCAACGCATATAAATATTCATTTCCGACCCCATAAACTATATATATTCTTGATCAGGGGGACGAGCTGAGTTCATTGAGCTTTGTCCGTCCGTCTGTCTGTCTTGTCTCGTCTGTCTGTCTGTCTGTCTGTCTGTCTGTCCGTCTGTCTGTCTGTTCTGTCCGTCTGTTTCTACGCAAACTAGTCTCTCAGTTTTAAAGCTATCGAGCTGAAATTTTGCACAGAGTCTTCTTTTTACTGCACGCTGCTAATATGTCGGAACCGACCGGATCGGATCACTATATCTTATAGCTGCCATAGGAACCATCGGTCGAAAAATGGTTTTTAGTTAGAAAAACTTTTTTGTTTTCAATGTAAACGTGATTAAACTCGGTCATTAATAATATTATATACTTTCAAACGAGATTTGCAAATTTTGGTCAAAATCGGATGACTATATCTTATAGCTGCCATAGGAACCATAGGTCGAAAAATGGGTTTTAGTGAGAAAAACTTTTTTGTTTCCAATGTTAACGTGATTAAACTCGGTCATTAATAATATTATATACTTTCAAACAGATTTGCAAATTTTGGTCAAAATCGGATGACTATATCTTATAGCTGCCATAGGAACCATAGGTCGAAAAATGGGTTTTAGTGAGAAAAACTTTTTTGTTTTCAATGTTAACGTGATTAAACTCGGTCATTATTAATATTATATGCTTTCAAACAGATTTGCAAATTTTGGTCAAAATCGGATGACTATATCTTATAGCTGCCATAGGACCGATCGGTCGGAAAATGGGTCTTAGTGAAAAAAAACTTTTTTGTTTTTAAGTAAATCGTTCTTAAGGTCGGTGATTATTAATATTAAACGCTTTTAAACTAATTTGAAAAAGTTGATCGACATCGGGTGACTATATCTTATGGTTGTCATAGGACCGATCGGTCGAACATGAGTCTTGGTAAAAAATTTGTTTCTTTAGTTTTGTTAGCGTCCTTAAACTCGCTGATGACTTATTTTATATGCTTTCAAATAGATTCGCAAAATTGGTACGAAATCGGATGACTATATCTTAAGGCTGCCATAGGGCCGAGACGGACGGACAAAGCTTAATGGACTCAGCTCGTCTTGCTGATCAAGAATATATATACTTTATGTGGTCGGAGATGATTCCTTCTATGTGTTGCAAACTTCTGGGCAGAACTATAATACACTTTAAATTAAATTTCGGGAAAGAATTAGGGCCGATTTCTCATCTTCAACATAGAGCTATATTTCAGATAAACTTACAAATAGCAGAGTTAATTGTGAGCTTATCTGACACATAGCAGCTATCTGGAAGAAGAGAAATCGGCCCTTAGTTGCTATACGTTCCCAATTGTGGCCAAGCAGTGCTGATGCTGATGTAAAATGCACAACCCTCATATATTCACTAGAAATGGGCGCGGCACGGAAATATAGCTAGACCTGAAATTTACTAGGTAGTCGTTCGGGAGAGGTATATTTTCAGCATTCACAGGATGGGATTAGAATATATTTCTGGAATTTCCGAGCGCCTAGAAAATTTTGATGGCTCCCTTAGGACGGAATGGGATAAAATTTAACCTGTGTATAGGACACTGCATTTACCACGCAAAATTTTGATTTATTTTTATCAGCTGTGATATCGAAACTTCTACAAGATAAAATGGAGCCAATCATATTAATAAGCAACGGCGGGTACAGCTAGTAAAGTATATATCGCTCACTTACTTCAAGACTGGAAAAACTCAAAAAATTCGATTTTTGACTTAATGATGCAGAAATATTCGCTGTATCGTATTCTATATTGTGTAAAATTTTCTTTTATCTTATATTATATATTTATTGATATCTTTTATACTTTCTATGTAAGATGAGAATATGTCGCTGTTTCTTTTTACCGGTCAATTTTAATGTTAGTGCAAGAGCGTCATATCTCAGTTGTCCTGCAGTCGATATTACTAAAAGATCCTTCTGTTTTCAGTAAAAACATCATAATTTCATTTTTAATATTTTACTAGATTAACTCGAAACTAAAAGATATATTTTCTCGTGGGTGGTTGAATTAAGATTGAGAGCTTTAAACGAGTTTTTTCACAAAATCAAATTTTTTGAGTTATGCCAGTCTTGAAGTGAGCGATATATTATTGAACAGCATCAACAGCCAAGTCGATATAGCCCTGTCCGTCTGTCTGTATGAGCACCTAGATCTCAGAGACTAGAAGAGCTAGAGCAAGGTTAATTTACTATAAGGTAACCCGCTCTCTTGGCTCTAGAGCAGCGATGTCCAAAATTTGAAAAGACAGCCACGCGTGGTTGGCAAGCCAAATTCTGCCGGCGTCGCAGCCGACACATATATAGAGAGAGAGAATATGTGTATTCTATAAATAGAAGGCTCGGCGGCTTGCTCTCTTACGATGAGCGTGTTCGGCATTCTGTTCTCTCACGAGACATTTGTATATTTGTTTGTTGCTCATGTTGAAATGTCAACATGCTTACTTCGTGTTTCGCTGCTACGCACACATGAGAATGCTTGCTTGTGTGAGTTTGGACACCACTGCTCTAGAGCAACCAAATTTGAAATTTAGACTCCTATTTTCTGCCCACAGATCAAGTTTATTTAAATTTTTGCCAGGCCCCCTTCTGCCCCCGCAATAAAATGTTGAATAACTCCCACAATTTTTAAGATATCGATCTCTACATCGAAACTCACATTTATATACCCCAACATCTATAAACTCTCAAATTTTTATAAAGATCGGTTAATAAATAGCGGAGTTATAAGAATATCACATTCATCATATAAGTATTTGGGGTAGGGGACTGCCTACTTTTTGGCTTTTCCTTTAGAGCCGCAAATTTAAGCATTTATTTAATGGCAGCACGCGCTAATAATATTATTTTCATAAGTTAACAATAATGTTGGTGCTCTGTTAATTAACATTAACGAAGGCTGTTAAACATTTCTCCCTCTGAGTAACGGGTATATCGAAGTCGACTTTAACTTAAGCTCTCGTTTGCAAATACAAAGAAAAATATAAATGAATCATAACCATGAAATGATAGGAGGATTGTGGTGATCCTCGAAACAGTGCTGCGCAGACATACCATTGCTATTCCAAAATGATGTAAATATTGTCTGTTGAATTGTGTTATTATTGAATTATAATTAACCGTTGACCTTGAGCCGGCTAAAGCAAACATTGCATAAAATTTATTTGTTAAATTTGTCTAATGTTAGCGAAAAACGGACAGGACAATTAATTACTTAAGAATTAATATTGTAGAGAGATATAGCTTCGCTCTCGGGTTAGCGATTAAAAGCACCAAGTAGCAAGGAAAAATCCATCAAGTTGGACATTAAGACAAAAATAACACTGAATCAACTAGGCGACAGCGAAAACAGTATGAAACACTGCAGTGAGAGAAGCCATCAGCCTGTTTTTACTACAATTTTAAAGCTCTACAAATCTGTTTCTTTATCGATTTCGATCAAAATATGCAAAATCGGAATTGAAAAATGTACCCTTTTCGAATCACCGTTTGGGTGATTCGGCTTTTAACATCTAATTACAATTTATCCGAATTCAATTATCTTGATGACTTCAATCAAATTATGTAATCCCTTTTATGGAACTCAGATTGCTTACCAATTCCGATCAATCGAATTCGAAAACAAGACTAGGCCCGATAGAACTACAATTTTGTACAGTCTCTCTCATTCGGAATGGGTAACTTTTCCATATAGCAAACATACGATCGACTGTTTTAAACGAGAAAAGCTATGTATATATCTACTTCGCAGTATGTCTGCCAAGTTTTATAAATATCAGATAAATGCATACAACGATATCTGTTTCTTATTCAAATTCCAAACGTTTACTCTTACTTAAAAAAGTATAGTTAAACTGAGAATAAACCTGACATCTATATTATTCCTAAGTCCTATCAGAACGATCAGTTAGTTGAAGCTGGCCCTGCCCATCGTTGACAATGCTACCATTAACAGAAACAAACTGATCGCAGGCGTACGCCATATTATATGACAGAAGTTGGACTTCAAAATAATGTATTGGTAAGCGAGGGAGGAATGATTTAATATCTATCTAAATTTTGGTATCTGAATGTAAAAATTTGTGAAATTTCACTATAAAAAATAGGTAAGAGTTATACGACCGAACAATAGTAATATCACTTGAAGAAATGCTAATGTTAAATCTCAAAGATATTTCGATTGGGACTCTAGTCAAGTTTTTGAATGAGTTATGAATGAAAGCTCTGCAATTATTTATCCAGCCGTAGCAGCAGACTGAAAACTTTCATTTAAAAGGGTTAAGTGCAAGCAATATCAAAGCGAAGATAGTTTGGCCCTAAAGGAATTGGCAACTCTGCTTACAGCAGGGATGACAAAATGAAAGGGGGGCTTCAACATTAAAAATAGAGGAAAGCTAACTTCGGCTCGACCGAAGTTCATATACCCTTGCAGCTTTATTATTTATACAGATTAAGGTTTTTAATGATTTACGTCGAACATTCTTAACACTTTAACCATTTGTTGGCCGGTTTGTTATATGGCAGCTATACGATATATTCATCAGATTTTGACGAAATTGCACAAAATTAACTATAATATTCATAACTGTATAAAGTATAAAGACGCTGCCATTGAAAACAAAAAAGTTTTCCTCACTAGAACTATGGCAGCTATGTGCTATACTCATCCGATTTGGATCAAACTTGTCAGAATTGTGTGGTTGCATATAATATTGATCAATAACAAGTTTGGGAGCGATAGCATTGAAAACAAAAAAGAATTTTTACTAAGGCGTTTTTTCAGACCTATCTATCTTTTGTATGCTAGGTATACTATATAAATGTCCGATTTTCATCAAACTTGGTGGAATTATGTGAAAGCATACAATACTTATGAATACGAGCTTTGCATTGAAGACTAAACTAAACTTGTTTTTCGACCGATGGTTCCTATGGCAGTTATATGCTAGTCATCCGATCCGGCCAGTTCCGATAAATGTGCAGCGTTCTTGTCCAAAAGACTTCCTGCAAAGTTTGTTAAGATATCTTTAAAACTGACGGAGGAGATGGTATAGAAACAGACGGACGGACATGGCTATATCAAGTCAGCTCGTCATGCTGATGAAGAATATATATACTTTGTAATCAGAGATGCTTCCTTCAATGCGTTACAAACATCTGGACAATATTAATATACCCACTGCAAGGGTATTAAAAGCTGCGAGCAATAACAGGGCGGCACTTACTCACAAATGATTAAAGCGCGACTAATTGAACGAATTTGAATCGAGTATTTTGGAAAAGCTTGACATAAATGTCAACCCTGGATGAAACATGCGGATCACTTTGGAGCCAAGACTTGGAAATAAGCAATACTATTGACGGCTCTTTTTGGAATGAGCATGGGGTAATTGTCATTATCTTCGGGCGCATTTGACGAAATACCAGATTACAATTAAAGACAAAACTAATGCTACATGTTCCGTACATTCTGACGAAGTCGCATATTTTGACGAGTAAAATGTAAATACTCGTGGCACAACTCTCTAGTTGACAAATTTCACAAATGATCTCAAAAAGCGGTTGCGGGGCGGGCGAAATGTCCAAATACCACATTCATAAACAAACACAAGAGTTCGGTGGATGTTTAACAATTTGTTTCATTTCTTGCATCACTTTACGGCTTTTAATTCATTGGAACAAAAAAATCATTAAAATTATTATGTATTAATCATTTTATTTCGCGTTTTCTTTTGTTGGGGGGAACAAATTCTTCATAGTTGTTGTCTGGTATGAAATTGTTCTTTGCCTTTTGGGTTTGTATTCAAAACGTTGCGTCGTCGCTTGGGGTTGAGGGAAACAAAACAACTTTCTACATAATCTTACAACTCCTCCTCCATCACACACACTGCTCCTCCTCTTAGATGCTAAGTAGCTGATTTAGAAGAAGAAGCCGAGGATTTTGCCTCCCAAGTGTTTTCTCCTGGCCTCCTCGTGATCCATAATGCCACCGGATGTGGTCAAGACGACATAGCCAAACTGACGCGAAGGCAGCAGATTGTTGGTCCACTTTTCGATGTCATTGATGGGCACATCGAAACGTGGCGAGATGACGCCGCACTTGTTGAGGCGTCCTGTAAGGTTGACCACAATCTTGCCCGAGCGGTGATCATCAACAATTTCGAATTCGCCGATGTACCCATGCTTCATCATCACCGTCAGGAACTTGATGATGACTTTGGAGCAGGGGCGGAGCAGAACCTGACGCTTGCCACGCTTCTCAGCATTGTTGATGCATTTAAGGGCATCGGCCAATACGTTCATACGCACCATGGCTGCAAGAACACAGAAACAACAAAATTGGAGATAAGTAAAGTAGAAAACACGTGCGAATAAGGCAGATCTTGCAAGTGGGTGAGTGAGTGTGTGTCTGTGTGATGTAAACAAGAACAGCAAGCGGTATTTGACACATTAAATTCAGGGATTTAGCCGGCTTTGCTTAAGTTGCCGTTTGGTCGCAGCGATTTTTAACATTTACACCACACAAATACAGGCACAACAACAACACAACTGATGAAAACGCCGCCTCACAGAAAAAAATTTGTAAAAAAAATAAGTGGATGTTCAACAAAATTATTAATATTGAGTGTTTCATTAACATTTGTCTGGTATTAGGTTTTAGTTGGCCCCTTTGGAACAGTGTTTTGTTGTAATAAACATTTCATAGCTTTTTGAACAGTAAAAAAAAGTTTGTACAAAAAAAATAAACATTCACAGATCTTTAACGCATTTACGTTCGAAATCTTTAGATATATTCAAGCTGGCCACAGTTCACTAGCCATTTTAAAGTTTAATTCATAGAAATCGTTCAATTTTAATGACGATTACCTTGGATTGATTTGCAAACACAAATTTACACGACCGCGAACGTATCGGAAAAGAGAAAGAGGAAGTTCGTCTTGCGGCATTTGACATTTGACAGCTGCCGCAGAGTTGCTTTGATTGAAGCAGGGTTGCTCGTCAATAATAAGTGTTGTTAAGTCCGTCAAGATAGCAACGCACAAATGGTCGCAGTTCATATATTCTCAAAAAAATGTTACTAAAGCGAACTTATTAAAAGTAGCAGTATTTATTAAAGACTATTAAAGATTGAACTTTAACTATCAAAAAACACTAAAAAAGTTTTACAATTAGACATTAAGAGCTTAGTAAAATTATCGAAACTTTTCTACATTATATATATAGAATGTTTTGGTATCTGAAGAGATACAATATGTATACTATATGTAACCGTTCTCATAGAGTCAAACTACATACTCAGTTCGATTTATTTTATGTAACAGGTACAATGGGGCATTCTGAAAGTTGAGTCAATCTAGTCAACTCGTCCGTCTGTTTTAACGGCTACTTCTCAGATAATATGCAAGATTTTGCATTTATTCTAGTAATTAAATAATAATTAAGCCTATTGAAAAAAATATCGGCGACCTAGAGTGGACGGAGTCATAGATGCTCGAGTTTTTGGAGCTTGTGCTTGACTAAGTCGAAGATGTTCGGGATTACGTATCTGGGCAGCTTCCCTAGAAAGTTGGAAGTCACAATTTCTTTCACAATTTTATACTGCCTCTTCCTCTTGAGATCTGACAAATTCCATGTCACTTAAGTCATAAATAACATAAATAATTGCATTCACCTTAGTAAAGTTGTAAACATTCTAATAATAAATATAAATAATAATAATAATAAATAACATAATAATAACAAAATAATTTGCGCCAATTGTCAATCACATGCATAGCAAATCCAAATCAAAGCTGGGTCGTTCCGTCAGCTGATTTAGATTTGCTTTCACGAAACTGAAAGCAAATCACTTTCAGAAATAACACTAAAGTACTCACTCTATTTGGTGACGCTAGCTTGACACAAGGGTAGTGTTCGTTAATGCTTGCTCCTGCCTATCGACAGACAGATTTTCAGTAGACCTAAGCTGGTCACACCAAAAGCAAAAAACATAAACAAATTACGAAAAATGTCCAAACAGTGAGTATTTGTTAATAACATTTCTTGGCTCAAAATTATGACTACCATTAAATTTTAGATATGGCCTCATTCTGGCTGGGCAGCAAAAGAAACCGATTCCAGCTGCGGCCAGGGCTGCCCCGGCCAAGCCTTCAATATTTGACGAGAGCAGCGACTCGGCCAGCGAAGATGACTCAAAAGCACCGCAAAGAAGCAGTAGCACCAAGCCCGCCGTTGCCAGTGGCCCCAGTTTGATGGAGCGAAGGGTGGCGCGACGTCTGCAGGAAAAGGCGTTAGCAGAAGATCCCACTATTTTTCAATATGATGAGCTCTACGATGACATGGACAACAAGCGTGAGGAGGCCAAACAATCCAAGAGCCAGGAACCACGCAAGCCCAAGTACATAGGTCTTCTAATGGAGCACGCTGAGCGCAGAAAGCTGGAGAATGAGTTACGCATCGAGCGACAGGTACAAAAAGATCGCGAAGCTGAGGGTGAAATGTACAAAGACAAGGACACCTATGTGACGGCGGCATATCGGAAGAAACTGGAATCCATACGCCAGTTGCAGGAGCAAGAGCAACGTGATGAATACCTGGAAGCCATTGGCGATGTGACCAAGCAAAAGGATCTCGATGGCTTCTATCGCCATTTATATGAACAGAAACTGGGCGGCACAGAAAAGCACGTCATGAAGCCCAAGTTGACGGCGCCCTCCACAGATGAGGTGGCTTACAAACCCATCAAGTCGGAGGCAACGAAACAGCGCAGTTACCGGCAACGCCACAAATCAGAGGACGAAGAACCAGCACAGCAACCCCAGACACCCAGCTGTGCAGATCCAACTACTGAAGTCAAATCTCACTTGGCCAACAATATAGATGCCGACTCCGATTTTAGCATAGATGATTCAAGCGAAGATGAGGTGGTGGAGAAGCCTAAGCCAGAAAAGAAGCAGGTTAAAGCCAACAAATCGCAGCCGAAGAAGGAGGAAGAAAAAAAGTCAGAAGAGGTGCAGGAGTCGCAGGAAGAGCAGCAGCAACAAGAGGATCTACCCACACCCACCATCAGTCGGCCACCGCCCATCGATCGCACGCTCATCTGGCGCAAACGAACCGTGGGTGAAGTCTTTGATGCGGCCTTATTGCGTTACCAGGATCGCAAACGCGTGCGCCAAGGCTGAAAAAATACCCAAATGAAATTTGAATAACATTAAATTGGTTGGTTTCCTCCTATGAGTTGTTCCACAACTGAATTTTCGAAGGTACGCAAAGCTTAGGCTGAGGTTAAATTAGTTGCAGACTAGAAATGGGCGTGCAAAAAAAACTCCATCCCATTCTGTCCGTCCCGTCCTGATCGCGATGCGTGCCAAAATATTCGAATCCAGCAAGTCCCCCAATATTGTGTCTCTTCCAGTTTATCCCGAAATTTTAGAATTTGTTGTATGGATCCCTAAGTTTTTTTGCATATCGGGATGTTTGGGCTTATAAATGTTATTTTATCACATTTTATCACGACGCGAGTTTTCAACTCAATTTTCCCTTCCAATCCCGACCTTAAATTTATTATCCAATTTCCAGCAGACCTCTTTCCCTCGGTTTTGTTTCTCAATACAAATATATCGTATTGCACCGCCCCAGTACGGCAATTCCTTCTAAATTTGCTAGCAATATATTTAGCTTTTTACGTATAACAGCTTAGACTGTCCGGTCTCTTGAACCGTACCTTTATATTAATGACCTCCTGGGCCTGAAGCCAAATCAGACCACATCTTGAAAATAGAAAATAGAACATATTACTGTCACAAAACTTTTCCGAATTTGTATTTTATCTAGCGACTATTTTTATGTTCGATTAGCAAGTTTAGCTGGCTCGAGGTCCAAAAAGTTGCGTTTGTTCTCAACTGTACACAAATTATGCATTGTACACTAAATAGAGCTGGTTGCCTATACATTACTGTTTCAAGAACCTTAATCTTAGGGTCCTTATATCAGAGCATGATATTTATGGTAAAAGATACATATGTGTACAATCGAGCATCCCATCGGCCTATCCCCAGAAGAATCAACGTAGACTACAAATGTCCAATGTCTAATTTACCTTGACTAGACTGAGCCAGATCAGATAACATAAATACTTAGATGCGACACTTTAAACAAAATGTTGTAGAGGGTATATTAAAATTGTCCAGATGTTTGTAACGCATAGAAGAAAGCATCTCCGACCACACAAAGTATATATATTCTTGATCAGCATGACGAGCTGAGTTAATATAGCCATGTCCGTCCGTCTGTTTCTATGCTTTCTCCTCCGTCAGTTTTAAAGCTATCTTAACCAAACTTTGCCCGAAGCCTCTTGGTACATATGCGCTGCACAATTGTCGGAATCGCCCGAATCGGATGACTATATCATATAGCTGCCATAGGAACAATCGGTTGAAAAGTAGTTTTAGTTAGAAAAACTTTTTTGTCTCGTAACCTCCCAAACCTCGTAATTCTAAGTTTTCTATGCTTTCACATAATTCCACCAAGTTTTATGAAAATCGCCCAACTATATAGTATAGCTGCCATACAAATGATAAGTCTGAAAAAAAGTCTTAGCAGGAAAAACTTTTTTGTTTTCAATGCTATCGCTACCAAACTTGTTACTGATCAATATTATATGCTACCACACAATTCTGCCAAGATCCAAGTCGGATGACTATAGCAAATAGCTGCCATAGGAACTATCGGTCGAAAAAGAAGTTTTAGTGAGAAAAACTTTTTTGTTTTCCATGGTAGCGTCTTTATACCTTCCAGTTGAGAATATTATCAGTTTCCACGCAATTTTGAAGAGTTTGGTCAAAGTCAGATGAATATACAGTATAGCTGCCATATAACAAACTGGCAAGCAAATGTTCAAAGTAGTGGCGCCATCAAGCTGCAAGGGTATATAAACTTCGGTCCAGCCGAAGTTAGATTTCCTCTATTTTTAGAAAGTGTATCGATTCGTAACGGCTTTTGCTGCTTTCTTTTATGAGTCGGTTCGAGTGCTTGCACGGTTTCTGGAGGCTTTTGTTGCAAACTGCGGGTCCCAACAGCAGGACCCGCCATACAGAATTGTTTGTATGAGATGACGCTTAATGTTTTTTGGTAAGATTCAAGCTAGCACAAATCCTTTTTTGGTATGGATTTTTAGAAGAGTAGAGCTTGTATACTGCCATCTCTTTTTAATCGAAACCAATTGCTTTGCAGTCTCTTTCTATTTCGTATATCTTGAACAAGGCCGGCCAGCCCATAGCCCGTGCACAGTGTAAGATTTTGCCACTCCAGGTTGACTTCAATAATAAAAAACAGGAAGCATCTCCGACCACATAAAGTATGTACAGTGTACCATATATTCTTGATCAGCACGACGAGCTGAGTTGATATAACCATGTCCGTCTGTTTCTATGCTATCCTCCCTTATGCTGCGTTTACATTGGGACACGAAAAATGACATTTCAGTGTCACAGTGGCACAGCGCAATGTGAACGGACCATGCCTTGTCACAGAAATCGTGTGTCACAGGAACGAGTACTTTTCAATGTGAAGTACTCATTTGGCGTCACAGTGGTTCTGTGACCGAGGGTGGCACGCTTGTGACCACAATTAATTGAACAGTTAATCCAATGAGTTAGCTCAAAATTGGCCCATTTGAACTATTTTTCCTGTGACAAGCATAACGCGCATGTTCGTTTTCCTGTCACATTGCGATAACTTTGTTTTGTTTTTTTTCGACTTAAAAAATTTTGATAAAGGTAAATATGCGTAATTTTTAGTGCTTTCGTGTATTTTTTTAATTGTAATTAAATTAAATTTCTTAGTTGCAAGAAATGAATGCGCGAATGGCAACAGAGCTAGTGGCGTGTGCTGTTATTGCGTTGAGGGTGCTGGACGAAGATGAAGATGATGATGAACCCAAGGCAAATCGCTCATGATGGATCGACAAAATTAATTTGACTCGAGGGGAAAGAAGGAATGTTTGCCAAGTTAAATGCAGAGTTGCGAAGTATTCCGCACAAATTTATAAATTATGTTCGCTTGGATGCAGCCACTTTCCATCAGCTCTTTTGTTGGGAGAAAGTAGACGGCAACTTCTCGTGAGCCCATTTCACCTGGCGATAGACTAGCAGTGACACTGCGCTATTGGGCTTCAGGATGCAGTATGACATCCCTCTCATACAAGTTAAGAATGTCAAAGGCAACAATATGTGGAATAATTCCGGAGACAGCATCGCATGCATTTAAAAAGTATTGGAGACGAGTAATTTAATGTTTATTTGATATGTGTATATTGAAGTAGGAGTGGTAGCACCTAATGCCAAAGTATGTATCTTTAAGATCCTCCAGAACCTCACACTTTTAAAGAGATTCTCCTCTCCTTCAATTTGGTCAAATTCATCCAATTGACTTGAATGTGCGGCTTTTGAGTAGCATCGGTTGGCCGTGTAGCTTGAGTTGCCTCAGTTAGGCCGAAGCCTCATATTACCAAGTAGGACCTTCTTCTGTATGTTTGTTAACACACTGTTAACACCTATTCGAAAAACCAAAGCCAACGGATGCTCATCTTCGAATTAATCTTTTCCAAGCGCCCCAAGTCTGCAAAAATATCAATAAAAATTCAATTACATGCGGGCTGCTTTTGTATTGATATGCAAACTCACACGAAATGTGTTTCGCAACTGTCTCATTTGTTGACGTCTTTCTTGGTGCTGGGACATGTTATGATCCGACCTTCTTTCCCGGGTCCAACTATCGGTCGCCGGCTAGCTTACGGCTGACTCAGGGATGGGTACGACCTCAATAGCTGGACTGGTCGGCTAACAACAAAAAATTTATATTTCCGATCGCCAGCCTCGGCTCAAATATTAAACAAAGATAAAACGAGAAGGCCAAGCTAACTTCGTCTGTGCCGAAGTTTTTATACCCTTGCAAATGCAAATGTCTAAGTTTAAGAACGCTTACATAAAAATCAAAAAATTGTGTAACTAAAACCTATTTTCCGACAGATAAACGTCTGAAAAAAGTTTTTCTCACTAAGACTCAATTTCCGACCGATCGGCCCTATGGCAGCCTTAAGATATAGTCATCCGATTTCGGCCCAATTTGGCGAATCTATTTGAAAGCATATAAAATAAGTCATCAGCGAGTTTAAGGACGCTAACAAAACTAAACAAAAAATTGTTTACCAAGACTCATGTTCGACCGATCGGTCCTATGGCAACCATACGATATAGTCACCCGATGTCGATCAACTTTTTCAAATTAGTTTGAAAGCGTTTAATATTAATAATCACCGACCTTAAGAAAGATTTACTTGAAAACAAAAAAGTTTTTTTTCACTAAGACCCATTTTCCGACCGATCGGTCCTATGGCAGCTATAAGATATAGTCTTCCGATTGTGACCAAAATTTGCAAATCTGTTTGAAAGCATATAATATTATTAATGACCGAGTTTAATCACGTTAACATTGAAAACAAAAAAGTTTTTCTCACTAAAACCCATTTTTCGACCTATGGTTCCTATGGCAGCTATAAGATATAGTCATCCGATATTGACCAAAATCTGCAAATCTGTTTGAAGGTTTATAATATTATTAATGACCGAGTTTAATCACGTTAACATTGAAAACAAAAAAGTTTTTCTCACTAAAACGCATTTTTCGACCGATGGTTTCTATGGCAGCTATAAGATATAGTCATCCGATCCGGTCGGTTCCGACATATTAGCAGCGTGCAGTAAATAGAAGACTCTGTGCAAAATTTCAGCTCGATAGCTTTAAAACTGAGCGACTAGTTTGCGTAGAAACAGACGGACAGACAGACGGACAGACAGACAGACGGACAGACAGACAGACGGACGGACAAAGCTCAATCGACTCAGCTCGTCGCCCTGATCAAGAATATATATAGTTTATGGGGTCGGAAATGAATATTTCTATGCGTTGCAAACTTCTGGGCAAAATTATAATACCCTTTGCAAGGGTATAAAAACATGGCAAAAAAGATGGGCTATTTTGCCAGAACATAACCCGCCCTGCCAAAGGTTGACTTTCAAGACTTCGGACAACCTCCTAATCTACTCAGACTGTAATCTCACCCACTTGAACAAATTTACTCTAACATAATTTTAGTTAACTTCATTTGTATATTTTTTTCAAACACGTACTAACGTTTATATACATATTTTCCGCTCTCCTAACCAGGGTACCGCAGGGACGAACACACGACAACTACCATTAATATATATATATATATATTAAAATTGAGAATAAATTAACACATAAATAAATAAATATAAATAAGTTACTACTTAAAACTAAGGACAGCCAGTTGTTTATTAATTGGAAGATGGTGGTATAAAAACCTGGGGCCACCCAGAGCTGGGTGGCCAATTTTACTCCTGGCGAAAATTGGGTCCTCTGGTGACCACTCTTCTTGTTAAGCCGCTTCCGTACTCTGGGATGATTTCTTGGTCGACAGGCTACAATGACTTTGAATTAATAAACTTTTCTTCTCTTCTTCAACAGTTCAAATCCTGACTTGAACCCGCTCAACTCCTGAACTAGTTCCGCTTCAGAACCACCAGTCCGCAGCCCTGTCTCGCATTTCGTGTAACGATCTATTTGGCGGTATTTACGATTCTCGTCTCTAGCCAATGATAAACAAACACGAAATATAATTGACTGTGATAAACTGCATCTGGACAATGTTTACACGTCCAACATCGCTGTCTCTAGCAGACAGCTAAGCCCAAAACACAAAAAATATAATTGACTGCCATTTCTATTTTCAGCACATAACAGCACACTCCGGTTGCTGAGTCCGATGGAACAGGAGTGAAAAATGTGCTGTGAGTTCCACAGTGTTCGGAGGAATCTTAAGCTTGCTGCCCAACGGAAGCCATCGCCCACGCCCTGAGATCTTAGCCGGTTGTACATAGAAGAATATGTCAGTACTGTGGGTGAGAAACTATGTATCTTAACGCTAACCGGGCAATAGTCAACATGCTGCTGTTTAATGCTTCAGATCCTTGCCATGGAAGATACCCAGCCTTACACCCTTCAAGTTCTCCAACTCGTACATGTTTCTGCCTACCGATATGACAATTCGGTACTTTGTATATTTTTGGCAGAACTTGGCGTCAATATTCTTCTTGAAATCGCTCAAGACAAAATTTCTCTTGTAGATTTCTTGCCCAGGAGCTTAGCGTGTCTCTCTTGCCTTCAAGTTGTATCTTCGCTCTGCTTTCTCGTAGGCCAAATGAGTCTTCTCCCGCACGTTCTCACGGAGGAGTTGTAACTGATCCTCACGCGGTAGCTTCGTTACCTCCACTTCGGAATCTGCACGCAGCTTCTGAGCTAGCTTGTAATCCAAGCCGCTGCTGTACATATGTTGGCCAAATAATGCATAATATGGAGATACCCCTGTGCTCGAATGCTTTGCGCTTCTCAGCGCGGCCCTAATATCTGGTAGCTTCTCGTCCCATCGTGTGTGGTCATAACCCACATGCATCCTTTTCACTGCCAGTACCGATTGATTCACGCGCTCCGACGCGTTGGCTTGGGGTGCATAGGCTGCCGTCCTCATGTGCGTGATGTGAAATTTGTTCATCAATTCAGTTATTTCCCAAACTCAGCTATAAATGGCGCTACTACTTTGACCATTTGCGTGCCAGTTTGTTAAATAGCAGCTATACGATATATTCATCTGATTTTTACCAAACTTCCCAAAATTGTGTGGAAGCTGATAATATTCATAATTGGAAAGTAAAAAGACGCTACCATTGCAAACAAAAAAGTTTTTCTCAATAGAACTATTTTTTCGACCGATCGTTCCTATGGCAGCTATATGCTATAGTCATACGATCTGGCCGATTCCGAAAAATGTGCAGCGCATTTGTACCAAAAGGCTTCGTGCAAAGTATAGCACATATGCATAGAAAAAGACGGACGGACAGACGGACGGACAGACGGACATGGCTATATCAACTCAGCTGGTCGGAGATGCTTCCTTCTATGCGTTACAAACATCTGCAACCTACAAGGGTATAGAAAGCTCAATGTACGGCCGGAATCTTTCAATTGCTTTCACAGCAGCCAGGCATTCCTTCTCGGTGACTGTATAATTGAGTTGTGCACCTCGAAGCTTTTGAGAATAAAACGAAATGGATCGTTCGTTTCCCTCATCATCCTTCTGAAAGAGGACAGCTCCAATTCCAACATGGCTGGCGTCGCACTGCACATAAAACCGTCGCTTAAAATCTGGATGCACCAGAACTGGAGCACAGGTAAGTGCCCGTTTCAGCTCCTGAAACGCCTTCTCAGCTTCGGGTGTCATTTTAAATTTAATTTTGCTCCTCATGCAATCTGTCAAGGCCGCAGATTTTTTGGAAAACCCTCGAATGAACCTGCGATACCACCCTGCGGTTCCTTGAAAGCTTCGTAACTGTTTTACGGACCTCGGATACGGAATCTCAGCAATGGAGCTTATTTTATCGGGATCAGCTTTCAGCATTCCATCAACTATCACGAGACCAAGACATTTTTAAAATCGAAATCAAAATTTCGATTTCTGCAGCCCAATCGTCAGGTTGGCATTCCTCAAGAATTCAGCAACCTCTGCTAGGAGTTTACAATGCTCCTCAAACGTTCGTGCGATTATCAGCAGGTCATCAAGGTATACAAATACGTGGCTTCTTAACCTCTGTGGAATGCCATTAGCCTACATAATCACTGTGCGCCATTGCAGAGTCCAAACGGCATTCTTCGATATTGATACAACGGTCTTCCAGGAATCGTTAAAGCCGTGTATTCCCTGCTCTTTGCATCTAACTCAATCTGCCAGAACGCATGCTTTAGGTCGACGCTGCTAATGAAGATGGTCTCGTCTGCCCGACTAAATATGGATTCGATGTTTTGGAGTGGGTATGCATCCTATATTGTCACTTTGTTTAACCTGCGTTCATCTAAACATAATCTGTTTTTTTCCAGATTTTCTGACGAGAGTAACTCGGTTGTTCCATGGGCTTTCACTAGGTTCGATCACTCCCAATCGCAACATCTCATCCACCTCTTTGAACAGTAATTCCTGTACTCGAGGTGATTCTGGGAAGAAACGCTCCTTCGCTGGCACCGTGTTCTCCACCAATTGGATGGTGTGCTTCTCTACGGCAGTCAATCCCATTCCGTGCTGTTCATAAGTCAGAAACAGCCGTTTAAATCCTTCCAAAATCTTTTCTTGTTCGTTCGACAGGCTATGCGGCTTCACTGGCTCTCCTTTTGCAAGGAATTCGGTCTCCTCGGTAACCATCTCATCAGCTCCTACAACTTCTGGAGCTAGACCAAACTTGCGCCAAAAGTCAATGCCCAAAAACAGTTTCTGTTTCAGAGATGGGCATAAGTACAATGAAAACGGATGTGTCTCGCTATTATCAGTCAATTGTACCTCCACTCTGCCTTCTATTACATGCCTAGATCCACCAGCCGTCTGAACTGTCGATCGTACCTTGCTAATTTTGAGATTCAGGTCTTCCACAAGCTCTAGGCATCCTTCTCCTACAAAGCTCACTGATGCTCCGGTGTCTAGCAGCCCGTTCATCGGATTTCCTTCCATGCATACTGCAAACGCACGATTCTCCTCTTTCATCGCCGAACGAATTGATGCACATATTGATGTACAATTTCTCGTCCGTTGTGCAAATCGTTTTCTAGCCCGCTTAACCCGAGATGACTCTTTTTTTGCTGCAGACCAAAATATTCGTTTTCTTATCCTACTATATTCTAATTTTCGGTACTCTAATGGCTTTCTGCTTGACCATTTGGGATTATTTAATATGGGTTTAGGATTACGTTTTAATATTGTATTAAATTTTGTTAAATATTTTTTTTTATTGTTATTTTCTAGCTCTACCATGCAAATATCGGAGGGATTTATGCTCTGTTCTGAGTTGTTTGGGAGCGCAACTCCTCCGCCTGTGTCATGCTCCTCTTCGAGTTTCCCGCTTGACATTTGGGACACTTTGGCAGAACGACTCCGGGCAGACCACACTTGTAGCAGAAAATGTTACGAATCGGTGACTCGCAATCCCAAAAAGTGTGACCACGTTGTGTGCAGTTTCAACAGGTCAAATGTGATCGCTCTGCTCCTCCTTATCGTGGCCTGTAAAGCGCCTCAATCATCTCCCCTCGCGCTGCTTCGTTTCCATCCGGAGATTCTTCTAGGCAGGCTTCATTGACCTGGTGACGATCTCTCATTACTCTTGGCTGATCCATGATGCCCGACGTGCGTGTCCAACTAGTTGCTAGCAACCTCTCAGCGTCATGGCATTCTTCCCGCAGCTTCTGAAGGTTGGTGATCCATATAGGGTAAATAATTTTCGAGATACTATTTCTAATAATCACCTTTATCAGAAGTTTATCTCCAACCGAGACCGAAGGCCCAGCATCACCTGGAGATACTCATCGACGCTCTTGCCGGATCTCTGCCTCCTTTCCCGATTCTCCCTGTTGCGTTGCCTGCTGTCGTATTCCCATTCCCCTAGCCGCGTGGATCGTTCCGCCAATTTCATGCATAAAATTAAGCATTTCCTGGCGGATTTGTGCGTGGAAAGTGCTCAACTCTTTGGACATACCCATCCGATACGTCTCTTGTGCTTGGAACAGTGCAACATTTATGACTGAGGCAATCTCCGAAGGAATGGCTTGATCGTCGAAATTCTCGTCACGTTGTCTCTGTTGATCATTCTGGGAATAAAGACAAATTTCGCTTGGGAATTGCCCCGGTACCTCGTATGGCACCTTCTGTCTCTTTCGGTCGTCTCCCGTCCAACCTTTCGTTTGAGTCGTTGGTCATGTTGATGTGTTCTGAAGAGACGTGTCTACAGACTCTAGATCTACTTGCGCGTTCGCCCTAAGTGACTGCGAACGAGTTTTCACTGGAGACATGAATTCCCCGATTTCTGATATAGTCCAAACTTCTTATTTTTCTATTGAATGTCTGCCTATTCCTTTCCTTCTCGGACATCACTCTTTATATTTCTTGCTTATCAACTATATTTTTCCGTATTTCCTTTCGTTTCTACTTTTCCTTTCATACTAATCTAGGGTGAGATGACAAACCTTTTTAATCAGCCTCTATATAATTTATGTTCCTTCCTTTTATTTTGTTCACAGTGATTCCCGCCTAAAACGAGAACTGGATTTGGGCTATTACATATTTGTAGTACAGCCTTCTGACGGACTACAATGCTTCAAATCTTAATGGATCGTGCATGGACCACGGCTTTAATGGGAGACTTTAAAGTTCAGATAAGTGTTAAATCAATTTATATTCCGTATGCTCAATAAAAAAAGACATATATTTATACCCTACAGGCTTCGATCTGAACGGTAACGCAGCAGCAGTTTATATATTTCCACTCTGGGACCAGCTCTTATTCTCTCACTGTGGGCTTCTTCGGAGCTTGTTCGGTATGGTTCGGTTCTCCAGAAAACTACTTTCTCTTCCGTACCAATCGTGGCAGCAACAGGCTTAGACAATGATTCTTACCCGCGGTCCAGACTACTGAACTTGTAGAAGTGCTCTCTGGCTTTGCGTCCCACAATCAGTTTATTACATTCCTATCCTTCTGTGTCTATGACTACTAGCTATTTGATTTGTTTTCGATTGGGCGCCATTTGTTATGATCCGACCTTCTTTCCCGGGTCCAACTATCGGTCGCCGGCTAGCTTACGGCTGACTCAGGGATGGGTACGACCTCAATAGCTGGACTGGTCGGCTAACAACAAAAAATTTATATATACGATCGCCAGTCTCGGCTCAAATATTGAACAAAGATAAAAAAAACATGGCATAAAAGATGGGCTATTTTGCCATAACATAACCCGCGCTGCCATAGGTTGACTTTCAAGACTTCGGACAACCTCCTAATCTACTCAGACTGTCATCTCACCCACTTGAACAAATTTACTCTAACATAATTTTAGTTAACTTCATTTGTATATTTTTTTCAAACACGTACTAACGTTTATATACATATTTTCCGCTCTCCTAACCAGGGTACCGCAGGGACGAACACACGACAACTACCATTAATATATATATATATATATTAAAATTGAGAATAAATTAACACATAAATATAAATAAGTTACTACTTAAAACCAAGGACAGCCAATTGTTTATTAATTGGGAGATGGTGGTATAAAAACCTGGGGCCACCCAGAGGTGGGTGGCCAATTTTACTCCTGGCGAAAATTGGGTCCTCTGGTGGCCACTCTTTTTCTTGAGCCGCTTCCGTACTCGGGGATGATTTCTTCGAAATAGGCCGAGTGATGCCGCTGACTTTCAGTTTCACAAAATTTAATAAAACAACTCTAACAATTTTTCTTTTCTTCTTCCTGGGCCACCATTCACCCACAAATCTTTTGCATTGAGGCCGAATATGACTTATAAATTAAAGAGTTACAAAAATTATGCGAAGTAAAACCAGTTATAATTTTGAGAATAGCCGTGACAAGACGACTGTCCTTAGGTAAAGATATTGCGCGAGCTTGTTTGAGCAGTGGGATGCTCTCCGACTACTCAGGCTTACCATGGAAAATGAGTAGTAGAGATAAAATTGGCGCTGCCGCTCAATTTTGCTGGTGCTTAACGATAGTGCCCAAAAAGATACTTTATAATTTCAGTAGGAAATCACAGTGGTTAGACCGAGACAGACATTTTCCCAAATGTATCCGGAGAGCGTAAGTGAGAGCGAGCAGCTGACTAATTTCTGACAGGCGTCCGTTTATCCGTCCGGACTTTCTGACCCCTTTTACGGACTTTCTGACCCCTAGTATAAAGTAGCACCTACTTCCTCTGGAAATTATATATATTTTTTTAAATTTATTTCAATTCAAATAATTAAGTGCTTAACAGCTGACTGATCAGAGTGACCACGCACCTTTTTGGTGGATGGCCACCCTGTTTTAGTTATGTTCCACACACACAAGAAATAACTAGCAAATTCCTGGCAGGAATTTTCCGCAGTGCTGGATACAGGCACTTATTTCTTGTGTGTGTGGAACATAACTACAGCAGGGTGACCATGCACCTAAAAGGAGCAAGGTGACTCTGATTAATGAGCTGTTAAGCACTGTTAATTATTTGAATTTAAATAAATGTGAAGAAAATAAAAATTATATTTTCCGGGGGAAGCATGCATCGCGGAGTTGGTGCTTCTTTGCATTAATGCATTAATGCAGCATGTTGTTATCTGCACAACTTTAAAATGCTATAATCTTCAAATTAGTATGAATTCTCGGTTGGTCGCCAATCAAATGAAGTCTTTCATGGTCGCATACAAGACTGCCTTAATACATTCTCATTAATATTAAGGATTTTGTCTCAGTAGCTGGGTCAGTACCTTGGCAAAATGAAACTACTAGAGCGTAGCAATAATTAATCTTCCTTAAAAAAATTGCTTCGTTGGAAATCCTGAATTCAATTTTTTTCACACAGCATTTCTCTGTTCACCTCGAATCTATTGTATCCAGTTGCTCATCGCACCTTTTTCGCCATGAATGCTGACGATACCGATTTTCTTGCGTCCAGCAGTTCCTGGATGGCTTTGGTCGCTGGGCGAACCGGTGAAACATAGCCCAAAAATGACTTTTTGACGTTCTCTATGAGTTGCTAGAGTGCGACTCCTAGCATCAAGAGTCCTATATACGCATACTGCGGTTAAATACCTTCGTGTGGCTCTGGATAGCCGCTTGACCTGGAAAGTCCATGTGACTCGGGCAGCAGCTACGGTTGCAGCCAAGGCGTAGAAGCTCGATTGGCTCTTGAAGCCTCGTAGCGGTATTTCGTTGCCGACTACGGGATCCCAGTATGGGGTACGGAATGCTCCACTACCCTCAATAAACTAGAGTCTTTTATGTAAGGTCCCTGGTATGTGAGGCATACAATTAAATACCGCGATTTGGATGCTTTGCCATTATGAGCCCAAATGAATATATACCAATATACACCAGCAAATATCTTGACCGACAGGTGGCCCCACTCCAATAGACTTGCTTCTGATCTGGCGACAAACAGGCTCAGAAGTCGTCTCAACCTACGACATTCCATCGACCTTTGTGTCCATGGAGGGCATCTCTCGGGCCGCCTCAGCAATTTGGCATAAGTGTCCCCTTTGCACCATCCCCCACCAATCTTTGAACGCTGCTGGTTCCCCAGCAAGATAGCTTACAACAAAAACAAAAAAGCATTCCCCCCAACTTTTAGCTCATCACGTCCAAAATAATTGTCAACAATATATTCCTGAGCTGTGTATCAGCTGTTCTCTCGATCCACACGCGCTATCGATAGGCCAACTATCGATAAGAAACTGTGGGTTTCGTTTATGTTGCTGGATACTCAAGCAACGAAAAGGTAAACTAAAAATTCCTGGCACAGTTTTTTTTATATGAAGTTTGCCAGGAATTTTTAGTTTCCGCGGTGCTGGATACCCGGCTTTACCCTCGTAATTTTTGCCGTAAATCAGCTGTCTTTGACAGGCTGTGAATTTTGCTATTAATTAAGACTCAATACTTACTATTTACAACTAATTTCAGACGGCTCAGTGGCGTAGAGCACTGCATGCATAATTCGTAGACGGTAAGACGTGTGTTCAAACCATGGAGTTAACTTTTTTTTTTTTTTATTTCCATTTATTATCGTTTGTGATTGGCATCTTTTCTGACCTCGGCCATAGTTTTGGGCTTTTTTAATAAAAAAAAAAAGTTATTGACCCACCATCCTTTACCGGGATTCGAGCCGGAATAAAAAAAAATACAAGGCGACAATCCTATCCACTCAGCCAACGGCTACACATAAAAACAGGTATCTAAATTTGTCTATCAGATAAGTTCGATACTAAGTACTTTTAGCCGATACTTTACACGTCAAGTTTTTCCACTTTTACGAGCGATTTTATAAACATACCCCAGGGCAACAAAAAGTTGGTAATTTTTTTCCTATGTGTTTTGTTGTAGTGTCTTAAACTTTTGGAGTTTACGCTTTTTGATTTATGCTTTTACGAGAGCTGGTGAATACCCTAAATGCTTTGCAAGGGGCTGTGTACGAGTACCGATCCCCATTATGTGTGGTCTGTTAAATACTTTGAAATATAGAGAAGTAACTGATCTTAGAGTGCTAAGCTAGCTGCTATATAGGAGAGGAGAAATCGGCCCTTAATGCCTGTTCTGAGAAGCGCGGAAAATAAATTTTTCTGACGCACTCCATATAAAAAAAACAGTGGCGGAAACTTTCCGCGGCGGAATTTAGTTTCTGTATTCTGAGACGCGCTAAATAAATAGAAAATTGGCCTATCGATAGTTGACGTATCGATAGCGGTGTGGGTCGTGAGTGGATTGAATGAACAGCCGATGCCATGGCGAAAATTTGAGCATCACATTATTTTGACAACGAAAACGACTATGGAGGAAAGAAAACGGACGGAGAGTTTCAATCGCGAGGAAATAATTGAGCTTGTCAAGGCAATCGAGTTGCGACCTTGTCTGTGGGATATCACTGATAATCCGCACTGAAGGGACGTACCCTAAAAACCGTCTCGAATACCAACGGACCCTAGCGTCCAAACGGCAGGTGGTGACCATACCCAACCGGGTCATCAAGTTTACCACCACCACAGCGAAAACTGTGTCAACCACGGCCACGGCTCCTCCTCGGTGGAGGTAAAAAATTAACCCAATGCGGACCAGCTGAAAATGAAGTTGGATAATGATGCGAATGATGTGGGCAGCATTGCCCGCTCCAGCGGTGTGGGCGTGGCTGTCAAACGTGAAAGCCAGGAGGAGGATTTAGAATTTACGGCAAATAAAACAACAATTTTGTATGAAAACTAAAAATATATTTTCCAATCTTTAGCATTGCGTTTCACTTGAGAGCCAAAATGATGGCAGATTCTCAGAGTCGCCGTCCTGGAGACTCAAGCAACTTCGAATCAAGCATCAAATGTGCTTACTACCCACCCCCATGTTGTCGCATATCTGGGCATCTGTCAGGGCTACATGAAGCACTATGTACTCCACAAACTGTTTCATCTGACCCACACTGTAGGCGGATGAGACAATCTCTTGTACAATCTTCTGCAAACGATTAAAGTTGCCCGAACGGCAGACTTCCAAATAATCCTTCCAGTAGTAGTCCGGGATTATGCCAGACATCTGAAACAGATCAGTCTTGTTGACGTCATGCTCGACGCCATTAAGACGATAGCCGCCCGATATCTGTAGAATTGACTTGTAGGCCTCC
>JBAMBO010003794.1:0-33483 GCA_037044535.1 Lordiphosa magnipectinata
TGGGCCGGTGGCATCATTGGACCGTACTTTTTTAAAGATGACGAAGGCAGGAACGTTACTGTGAATGGAGAGCGCTACCGTGCGATGATTACAAACTTTTTTTTGCCCAAAATGGAAGAGCTGGACTTGGCTGACATGTGGTTTCAACAAGACGGTGCCACATGCCACACAGCACGCGAAACAATGGCCCAATTGAGAGGCGAGTTCGGTGAACAGTTTATTTCACGTTTGGGGCCGGTCAATTGGCCGCCTAGATCGTGCGATATAACGCCTTTAGACTATTTTTTGTGGGGCTATGTTAAGGCTCATGTCTATAGCGACAAGCCCGCAACAGTTGACGCACTGGAAGCCAATATTGAAGAATTTATTCGTAACATACCGGCCGATATGTTGGAGAGAGTATGCCAAAATTGGACCCGTATGAGCGACTTGACATGGTTATCTTTAATCATTAAATTATATAGATGTTCTATCGACTCAAATAAAGATTTCATACATTTTTCTGAATTTTATGTATCTTTTGATATCCGAAAGCATTATCAAATTAGTGCATCTCAGTATCGTACTCTCTTATTCTCAAGGTTAACATTCTGAGTTTAATATCAGACAATACTTCATTTATAACGATCGTCGAAGCTTTATGCAATAACATATTGCTCGTATTACAATTCCATGATTACTATTGCATAATGCGTTGCACTTATAATGTCTTAACCAAAAGTTTGCAACAGTCATAAGGGTACACGATGTACTTCGTTCAGCTACGACTCTGATGATACATATATGAGTTATTTGTAACTTGTGGAAGTCAGCATTGTCATCAAAGACTTGAGCTATTGATAACCTTAAGTTGTTCACAAGTTGTGAAGATAGCTATTGAACTGTAGAATACTTAGACAGTCATCAAACACGTTCAAGACTATATCAAGTTAGTTCGAAGACTGATAAGATAGTAAGTATTAGGATCACATGCATTTTATCAATTGGCAATTTTATAGTACCCTTTCAAAGGTATAAAAATACATAAAATTCAGAAAAATGTATGAAATCTTTATTTGAGTCGATAGAACGATCTATATAATTTAATGATTTAAGCATGATTACCATGTCAATGGTTCATACGCTGGGTCCAATTTTGGCATACTCTCTCCAACATATCGGCCGGTATGTTACGAATAAATTCTTCAATATTGGCTTCCAGTGCGTCAACTGTTGCGGGCTTGTCGCTATAGACATGAGCCTTAACATAGCCCCACAAAAAATAGTCTAAAGGCGTTATATCGCACGATCTAGGCGGCCAATTGACCGGCCCCAAACGTGAAATAAACTGTTCACCGAACTCGCCTCTCAATTGGGCCATTGTTTCGCGTGCTGTGTGGCATGTGGCACCGTCTTGTTGAAACCACATGTCAGCCAAGTCCAGCTCTTCCATTTTGGGCAAAAAAAAGTTTGTAATCATCGCACGGTAGCGCTCTCCATTCACAGTAACGTTCCTGCCTTCGTCATCTTTAAAAAAGTACGGTCCAATCAATGTAATGGCGCCATCTATAGCCGAGTTTGGGAAATAACTCAGCTAAGAATGTTCGACGAAAATCATTTAAAACCTTAATTTTATAAAATATACAACCTACAAGGGTATATAAACTTCGGTCGAGCCGAAGCTAGCTTTCCTCTATTTTTATACCCGTTACTCGTAGAGTAAAAGGGGATACTAAAGTCGTGCAAATGTATGTAACAGCCAGAAGGAATCATTTCCGACCATATAAAGTATATATATTCTTGATCAGCATCAACAGCCGATTCGATATAGCCATGTCCGTCTGTCCGTCTGTCCGTCTGTCTGTATGAACACCTAGATCTCAGAGACTAGAAGAGCTAGAGCAACCAAATTTGAAATGTAGACTCCTATTGTCTGCACGCAGATCAAGTTTATTTTCAATTTTTGCCACGCCCCCTCACGCCCCCGCAATTTGGAAAAAACGTCATGTCTCCTACAGTTTTGATGATAGATGGTTCGTACTTTCTAGAGATATCTAGTACTCAAAATTATTTATCGATTTGCTGAAGTAATGATAAAGATCGGATGAACGATACTCAAGTTATGAGCAAAAAACGGTCAGTTAACACGCACCACCCACCCCACCCATAACCTAAGCATTGCGTTCAGCAGCAATCTTAGTGAGAGAGAGAGAGAGAGAGAGAGAGAGAGAGACTTAGAGAGCGCACTGCGTTGTGCGTTGTGTGTTAACTGGCCGTTTGACTCGTGACCAAATTCGAGCTGCGACATTAAGGGTGCAGAGTATGTAATAGTCGGGCTTGACCGACGTTTTCAAAAGTTTTGTTGTCTGATCTGTTTATCGTGATGAATTTGGAGTCATTTATGTTGGATTTAGTAATTGACAAATGTCTATTAATATCTGGCGGATAATAAATAGCCGAGTTAAAAAATGTTGCATACTTTTCGGCTGACCCACCTCAGGCATACAGGAAGGCTAATAAACATTTGTTTCCATGAGTAACGGGTATATCGAAGTCGGTTAGAGCCGACTTTAACTTACGCTCTCGTTATACTCTGTACCGAAGGTACATAGAGTATATTAAGTTTGTGCAAAAGTATATAACAGGGAGAAGGAATCATTTCCGACCCTATAAAGTATATATATATTTTTGATCAGCATCAACAGCCGAGTCGATATAGCCATGTCCGTCTGTCCGTCTGTCTGTCTGTCTGTCTGTCTGTCTGTCTGTCTGTCTGTCTGTCTGTCTGTCTGTTTGTCCGTCTGTATGAACAAAGAGATCTCAGAGATGGTAAGAGATAGAGGTTTGACATGTATGGGACATATATTTCGTATACTTGCAGGCAGATCAAGTTTATTTTATATTTTTGCCACGCACCCTCGCGCCCCCGCAATTTGGAAAAAACGTCATATCTCCTACAGTTTTGATGATAGATGGTTCGTACTTTCTAGAGATATCTAGTACTCAAAATTATTTATCGATTTGCTGAAGGAATGATAAAGATCGGATGAACGATACTCAAGTTGTGAGCAAAAAACGGTCAGTTAACACACCCCACCCATAACCTAAGCATTGCGTTCAGCAGAAGCAGTCTTAGTGAGAGAGAAGAGAGAGAGAGAGAGAGAGAGACTTAGAGAGCGCACTGCGTTGTGTGTTGTGTGTTAACTTGCCGTTTGACTCGTGACCAAATGCGAGCTGCGACATTAAGGGTGCAGAGTATGTTATAGTCGGGCTTGACCGACTTTCTTTCTTGTTTGTTTTGAATTTTATCGTTCTTATGCTCGTCGATTGTTAATTTGATATGTTTGAAATCAGATGTTTATCTGTCGGAAAATGGATTTCATTTAGAAGCATTTTTGATTTTTTTGTAAGCGTTCTTAAACTCTGACTTTTCAAAAACAGCATTTGCAAGGGTATAAAAACATCGGCACAGACGAAGTTAGCTTGGAATTGTCGTTTTTTTTTTTTTTAATAAACAATTTTACAAATGCTACTCAGATGCTTCACTCAGAAAAAAATCCGTTCTAAATGTACCGAAAACGTGTATTATTGTGTAGTTTAGCTCTGCTGCTAATTCACATTTTTGTTACCCACTTATAAAATTATTTTTTTTTTACCTTACCTTAACTGGGAATCGAACTCGGGACCTTGCATAACTGAATACACACGGACGGCGACAGCGCTTTAGCTCAGACGGCTATTACTCACACTCGAATGGTTGCGCTTAAATCGTACTTAAGGGGGGAGCCTGCTTTAGAGGCTTCAAAAAATCGATTTTTTTTTTGCACAAATGTCTACCCAAACTATCCATGAATGTGTCCCTAAGATTTCAGAAGCAAATTCAAAATAATTTTAAAGTTACAGGAGAAATAGTGAGCACAATAGATAGTACGAAAACTTTGACGTGCGATTTCTCGGTTTTTCATTTTTATGATTTTTCCTAATTGGCGGGAAAGATAGGGAAAAAATTAAACGTCCTATCGAAACGATATAAAATTGATTGTAATCGGGATTAAATTCTCTTCTAGTTGAACCTAAAAAACCTTAAGAAGTTATGATTAATCCACTTTTATAACAATCTGAAGTGAATTTTTTTAAATTTTTTAAATTATTTTTTTTTTGATTTGCGAAAAAATTTGGAATTTCTCAGTTTTTGTTCAATTTTCTTGGTTTAACTAGAAGCTATTCCATTGAAAATATACAATTTTTTGGGTTTTGTTGTTTCAGATGGAAATTGCGACCTGCACACTCGAGGCGCCTCGGCGAAATGTTTGTACCAGGCATAATATGACATATATTTTAATGAAAAAATTTGCGAAGACTGTTGAAATATATAACAATAAAACCTGAAAGTTTCGTTTCCATCGAAGCTTCTAAAGCAGGCTCCCCCCTTAAAGCACAGCAGGCAAAAGTACTTAGTGCTTATAGGTCCCTTGGACACCGCGTACCTGTAACGAACGGCGTGGTGTAGAGGATGAGAGGTGGCCTCTCAATGTTGAAGTCGTAGGTTCAATTCACTGTAGGGGCAGTATTTTTTTTTTTTATATTTTAATTTAGGTACTTAAATTGTATCCTTAACCACTTTTTTTTTTGGTAATAATATAACATAATTTAATCCAGTGTTGGGCATTAATCAATTAAATTTTCAATCAATTGATTAATCAACTAAAAATTTTAGTCAATTAATTCAATTGCAATTGAAATTGATTGCAATTAAAAGATTAGTTGCAGCTTTCAATTAATTTAGTTGAATTAATTTAAATTAATTGCAACTTACAACTAAATCAACTGCAATTGAATTTTTCAATTGTTCGACACTACAGTTAAAACTAACAATTAAGTAAGCTGTGTGATTTGTAGTTCAAAGTTTGTACAGTAAAATAATTTTGTTCCGAAAAAAAGCATAAGTAGCATAAGTGATCAGCACAATAAATACTGAAATAAAATGAACCAGACCGTTAAAATGGATGAAGACAGCAATTCCTTGGATTATGCTCTGGGCAGGGCAGAAAATATTGTACCTTCCTCGGAGAGCGATGCAGCAGGTAGCTCCTTACCATCTTCGCAACCACGACTGCTTCTACCGGACGAAACTTATTTTAAATTCTTAGAGCACGAATCAACAGCCAGTAATATTACGGCTTTATGCATGAAATGTCCAGAGGATCGAAACACCAAAGTATTAGGCTATTTAAACTGTACATCGAACTTTTTAAGCCATTTGAATAGAAAACACGGAAATGACTGCGTGACTGAGTACAAGGAATACATTAAAAAGAAGACGGAAGAGAAGAAACATCCCGGCCATACAACCAAGAACAAAGCAAGTGTGAACAAGAAATCTGTTGAGAAAAAACTATCACAAGAGCAATTTGACGATAACGTTGTGAAATATTTCATTCATTCAATGATCCCGTTACGTGCTGTTGAAGATCGATATTTTGGACTTGAAAATATGCGAAAAAGGACTTTCATTAATATGTAGTCGAACCTTAGGCCGTCGAATAAATACTTTTTACGAAGAGCAAATGCACCTGATAAAATGTAACTTAAAGGGTGTTGACTATGTGTGCACAGCATTAGATATCTGGTCGAGTAAAAGAAGAAGTTTTATTGGTGTCACAGCACACTGGATAACCCGTGATCTAGGTAGAGAATCGGCGGCTTTAGCCTGCCAAAGATTCGAAGGTACCCACAGCTATGACCGCATATCTCAAATAATTCAAGAAATTAATTCTGATTTTGGACTAGATGCAAATAAAATTGTCGCTTCAGTAACTGACAATGGAAGCAATTTTGTGAAGGCTTTCAAACGTTTTATAGTGAAACTCGCAAGCATTGACCTCAAAGATGACAGTCCCACTTTCGAAGATACATCTGAATTTGAAGCTGAGTCTGATGCTCCTTTGACTAAAGCAGAACTTTTGATGCTTCAGTTTTTTGCAGAAGAAAGTCAGGAACTGGAGCTGCTTAGTCGATATCCCGAAATTCGAAACGTTTTTGTTAAATACAACACGCCATTACCATCGTCGGCAGCAGTTGAACGTCTTTTTTCTTTTGCCACAATGACGGATTTGCCAAAGAGCCACAGTCTATCGGATAGCATGTTTGAGAAGAGGGTAGTTCTTAAATGCATTATTAATTATTATAAGAAATAATAATACAAAATTAAAAAAAAAAACACTCGAAATCTTACTATTCAATTGCAGGGTTCGGAATTTATTGCTCGGAGCCGAGAACTGCTGATCGTGAGCCGGGAGCACTGAACGGCTTTCAGCTCGTGAGCGACAGCACTCGGCTCTGAGCTGTGAGCCATAATAGCTCTCTGAGCTGTTTGCGACTGAACACATTTCAAGGCGGTATATGCATTGCACAAAGTGTCTGAATTGGCCTCACTCATAACAAATGTCGTTTGCAAATCAGGGTTCGTATACAAAACAAAAGTACCGAACACAACAAGTACCGTACTCAGACAAGTACGGTACTTGCTTAGTTTTGTACTGTACGAAACACACAAGTACGGTAAATAATTTTTAAAGCACCGAACGAAAAAAATAAGTACCGAACTTTTCTGAGTTCAGCACTCGTGCGTACTAAACATTTTGAGTTTCGTACAGTACAAAACTAAGCAAGTACCGTACTTGTCTGAGTACGGTACTTGTTGTGTTCGGTACTTTTTGTGTACGGAACATAAGTACGGTACTTTGTACGGTACTTTGAGAACCCTGTTGCAAATATTATTGAACAACGCTTATGAACTATGTACATCTGGCAGGATCCTTTTTTGAATTAACGGTGAATTTGGTGGAACTGATACATTCTTCATGCTCTATCTATGTTCTTCAGCATTGGTCATCCATGGTTCGGGGTTCACTATTGTCAAAATCAAGGCGATGTAGTTGTTGTCTTGAAAAGCAGTTTCTTAAGCACTTAGCGGTCTTATTACCATGGAGATCTCTTAGCTGTGAATTGCGCTTATGCATTGATTTTGGTATGATTTTCCACTTGATTGGCATTAGCGTTTTTCATTAACACTATTTTTTATCCTCTATGGTATTTTTTTCGCGATTTAATAAGTCGTCAGTCACGGTAAAAAGGTTTAAATAACTCGTGAACCACTAAGTCTGTGGTTCCCAGCTTAGAATCGAGAGCTGCGGCTCACGAGCTGTGCCTTTCAGCTGAGAGCCAAGAGCTGAGTGTCATGAGCTGAGAGGTAGAGCTGGCTCTCGAGAGTTGCGAGCAAAGGGCGATTACGAACCCATTCAATTGTTAGTTTTTAATCAAATTTTTTAAAAAGATTAACAATTAATCAATTGTTAATTGTAGAAACTGAAGATTAACAATTAATTAATTGTTAGTCGTAAGGTATTGCAATTACGATTAATTAATTGTTAACTGCGATAGGTGCGATTAACAATTAATTAATTGTTAGTTTTTTAATTGTTAATCAAGCAATTATCATCAAGACGAACCCGTCGGTCATATTTCAAAACACAATTTAAGAACGAGTTTTCTTAATTGGTTCGTCGATTTAAAACGAATGGTATATTTTTGAGAGCGTGGTCTTGTTTTAAGAACGTAAAAGTTGAGAACGGAATGGGTATAAAAGTATGAAATTTGTGCTACCTTTAAGAACGCCATTTTTTTCTGAGTGTATAAATCTACTACTAGAAACAAGAGACAAGATAGTTTAATTTTTACGGTTTTCGGCATGGTCTCGAAACCAAACTAGTGCCATTTTCTCATCTTCTCGGGATATTTTCTTTCGGATAAGCCTACAAAAAGTGGCGCAAATTGTAAGTTAATCTGACACATAGAATATGAGATTTTGACCACTGGTTATGATCAATGTTTAGTTTTGAAGGCAATCGACTACACGAAAATCTCTAGAAACTTCCAGCACACCGCTGTATGTACCACCCCTGATATTTCTGATCGTTCCTTTTTACTTGTCCTTATATCTTGTTTTATATTTTGTTTTATGAAGATGAAAATAAATACGAAAGGAGCTATTATCGGTATGTGGTGGAACATAAGGATGTAATACGGGCTGTACAAAATTTGGCAAATGGCCTTCTCAGCTATAAATCTGACATGGAAGAATTTCAACGGGAAATGTTTGAAAAATATAAATACTTATGGGCTGAGGATCGCGAAGACATTATAAACGATTTTGTTTTGACAAGACCCTTGACTGTTGATATACGCGATATGTTTCTACATTATGATAACATAACCCGAAAATTAGAAACAATGAAACAAAAACGCATAGTAGGGCCCATCGAAGTGCGCATGGGAAATACCATTGAAAAACTGGTGGCAGAGTCAACAAAGTGGAAAGTGTTGCTGGGCCAATTATTGAGCGTTCAATATAAACAAGAAAGAAAGTCGGTCAAGCCCGACTATAACATACTCTGTACCCTTAACGTCGCAGCTCGCATTTGCTCACGAGTTATACGCGCTCATCTCTAAATTTCTCTCTCTCTCTCACTAAGATTGCCGTTCAATAGAATGCTATGGTGATGGGTGGGGTAGGTGGTGGGTGTTTACTGTCCGTTTTTTGCTCAAAACTTGAGTATCGTTCCTCCGATCTTTATCATTCCTTCAGCAAATCGATAAATAATTTTGTTTCCAAGGTATCTCTAGAAGGTACGAATGATCTATCTTCAAAACGTATGACGTTTTTTCCAAATTGCGGGGGCGGGAGGGGGCGTGGCAAAAATTGAAAATAAACTTGATCTGCCTGCAAGTATAAGAAATATATGCCCCATACATGTCAAACCTCTATCTCTCACCATCTCTGAGATCTCTTCGTTCATACGGACGGACGGACAGACAGACAGACAGACGGACAGACGGACATGGCTATATCGAATCGGCTGTTGATGCTGATCAAGAATATATATACTTTATAGGGTCGGAAACGATTCCTTCTCCCTGTTACATACTTTTGCACAAACTTAATATACTCTATGTACCTTCGGTACAGAGTATAAAAACGGCAATTTAGTAATATGAAGAACTCCTGTGTTTTTCCAGCAGCAAAATTACATACCGCTGGATTTTATTAAGAGTAACTTTCGCTATTAGTTCATCCAGGGCAACGCAAAGAAGGGTCTGCAAATGTTCATTTTTATAAAGTATTTAATGGGCTGAGAGTCCTTAACGATGCACGGGACATCATGAAATAATCCTTGAATTTGTCCATTCTGTAATTTTGTACTGTCACTTCAAAGAACAACTAAGAGCGCACGCGAGGCTGCTTCGTTTTGAATAGGCGGCTTTTCAAGCTTTCCTCCTCCTCCACAACAACCAGTAGAGCCTTCAGGGCCTTGCACGAATTTCCGTGAGCTCCTTGCGAATCCAAGTCCTCTGCCAATTCATTAATTAATAACAAAGAGGTTTCCACATTCATTTTGCATTTGCCTTTACAAAATTACCTTTTTGTTTACAACTGACAGCTGTGTGCTATCGATAACAAATCACAATCAAGCAATTCTAACAAACTATTTCTTTGATGTATTCACATCTAACACAAACACGAAAATTAGCAATCATGATTGCACATCATGCCTGTTCACCAGCACAATCTAACAACAAAAATAGTCGATTTTTGTCATCGATTTATGCTGGTGAACGCACTCTATGTATAAATATAGTAGCTGGATCAATTTAAGTGAAGGAACTAATAGTCAAATTTGAGTATTTTATGTGTTTACATTTTTTTTAAATTTTTCTTCGCTTTTGGTCAATATTGGAAGTGGGCGAATAGCCAGATCAGAAAGAATATTCCAGAACAGAACAAAAGTCGAAGCATATGAAATTTGTTTTTTTTTTTAAATCTCAAGACACCACTTTTTGCGTTTTCGAGCAAAGAATCGTTTTTATACTCTGTACCAAAGGTGCACAAAGTATATTAAGTTTGTGCAAAAGTATATAACAGACAGAAGGAATCATCTCCGAACCTATATAAAGTATATATATTTTTGATCAGCATCAACAGCCGAGTCGATATAGCCATGTCCGTCTCGTCCGTCCGTCCGTATGAACGAAGAGATCTCGGAGATAGTAATAGAGGTTTTACATGTATGGGACATTAATTTTTGTCACGCCCCCTCCCGCCCCCGTAATTTGGAAAAATCGTCATATCTCCCACAGTTTTGATGATAGATTGTTCGTACATTCTAATGATATCTAGTAATCGAAATTATTTATCGATTTGCTGAAGGAATGATAAAGATCGGAGGAACGATACTCAAGTTATGAGCAAAAAACGACCAGTAAACACCCACCACCACCCCACCCATCACCACAGCATTCTATTGAACGGCAATCTTAGTGAGAGAGAGAGAGAGAGAGAGAGAGAGAGAGAGAGAGAGAGAGAGAGAAAGTGAAACTTAGAGATGAGCGCGTATAACTCGTGAGCAAATGCGAGCTGCGACGTTAAGGGTATAGAGTATCTTATAGTCGGGCTTGCCCGACTTTCTCACTTGCTTTTTACATATTTTTGATCATTGTTTTCAAACTACTTTATCGATTTTCAAATAGTGTGGAGTGCGATTATTAACAATTCGATTACCTTTCGATTCATATCTTGCTTGTCTTCATCTGACGATTATGAAGTGAGATATGGCTTAAAATTTAAGTGCACCTACAAAAAAAATGAAAAAATTCATATTTAAAAAACCTTACCATGAAAAACTACACCTTAAAATAGTTCCACTAGAAATGACTCTTTTTGGCTGTAAGCTTGTATTATTATAAAAGCATTTAAAAGCCTTCATCAATATAGAATTTATAAGTATAGCTGATCTGTGGCTATAAGGAATAACAGCATAATTGGAGATATGTCTAAACTGAGATACTAATACCAATAGCTTCCTAGGTTTCAATTCCATATTGTGTCAAAATTTTACACCAATCGAATGAGTGGTAACAAAGGTATAACGGAAAAACAAGAAAGAAAGTCGGTCAAGCCCGACTGTAACATACTCTGTACCCTTAACGTCGCAGCTCGCATTTGCTCACGAGTTATACGCGCTCATCTCTAAGTTTCACTTTCTCTCTCTCTCTCTCTCTCTCTCTCTCTCTCTCTCTCTCTCTCTCTCTCTCTCACTAAGATTGCCGTTCAATAGAATGCTGTGGTGATGGGTGGGGTGGTGGGTGTTTACTGGTCGTTTTTTGCTCATAACTTGAGTATCGTTCCTCCGATCTTTATCATTCCTTCAGCAAATCGATTAATAATTTTGTTTACAAGGTTTCTCTAGAAGGTACGAACGATAGGAGATATGACGTTTTTTCCAAATTGCGGGGGCGGGAGGGGGCGTGGCAAAAATTGAAAATAAACTTGATCTGCCTGCAAGTATAAGAAATATATGTCCCATACATTTCAAACCTCTATCTCTTACCATCTCTGAGATCTCTTCGTTCATACGGACGGACAGACAGACAGACGGACAGACAGACAGACGGACAGACGGACATGGCTATATCGAATCGGCTGTTGATGCTGATCAAGAATATATATACTTTATAGGTTCGGAAACGATTCCTTCTCCCTGTTACATACTTTTGCACAAACTTAATATACTCTATGTACCTTCGGTACAGAGTATAAAAACAGTTGGATGAAATGATAGAGTTTATCACGGAGCAGAACAATATATTGGATAAGCCAATAAATGACCTTGATGATGTGCGGCAAGCTATGATGGTCTTGGAGAAAGTGCGGGACAATTATATAGAGTAAGTATCGGAAAATCAATTTGCTTGTATAGTTTACGTACCTTTGCATTGGTGTTATTGCATCAAGTCCTTCTGCATACCGAAACTCACTAAAGCAAGTCTTAGTGGTTTCGGCAAGATCCAAAAAATGTGTATTGTGATAACTGTTAGGCTGGGTTTACACTGTTCGGAGAATGAGATAAGGCAATTGTAGAAAATTATAGCCTAGATACACTGACACATATAGGTACATTGGGGCGTACTTTTCTCCAAACGATTTTCAACATGTGAAGTTCTTTGCTCAACATGGCTCAAAAAATACAGTATATTTTACAGAAAATTTTATAAAAATCCAAAATCATATATTTTAAGGTTTAATGGTATCGTCGCGGCCTTAAAAGTTCCAATTTCACCTTAATTTGTCCTTGAACTATCAATTTAGCAGAGACATTTTACTAGAGTGTTGAACAAATAAATTAAATAGAAGTAGTAGTAGTTCTTCTTAATTTGATTTTTAAATTTTTTGATATGCTAGTAACATACTATCGTATAAATTTTAGAGAGTTCCCACTGAGCAGACGTGTTTGTGTCGGGCTCCAGTTTGTGAATATAATTAATGTCACCTGCAACAAAACAAAGCATCAGCTGTTGACACCACACTGGAGGGGGCGCTTACCAAGACGCTCATGCTGACAGCGGATAGTTGACGCCGCAGCTTGGGTAACATTTGATCACTTTAATTACGATCTAGGGCCACTTGAGGTTGACGAAAAGCTGGAGAAAGGCGCAACAAGTGAACAAAGTGCCTCTTAAGTGGAAACACACACAGACCAAACGCACGAGGCAACCAACTTAAGAGATCCAGAGGTGGCACACATCAGCTGTTCGCTGTATCGATTAAAAATTGCCATTCACACCTATTTTTCGATAACAAGTGGCCGATTAATTTCTTTTCTAAAAAGAGTTATACATTTGATGTTTTTTGTCTCTTTGTATTAAGCTAGGTTAGGTTAGGTTAGGTTGCAATGGTTGAAATGGGTGAGAATCCCATTTCATCACTTAGGCCAATGAAGGCCCGTTGTGTTACCATATAACCCTTTCTACGCTGCGATCGTAGAGGGAGGGTCTTTCCCGTTAAACCATTTAGAAAATATCACAAATTTGCGTAAAGAGGCTAGATCTATTTCAGAGATGTCTGACAGATCGTTTAGAAAGGGACGAACCAAAACTGTGAGTCGCCTTCTGCTAAGAGCTGGGCAATGACAGAAGAGGTGTTGTACACTCTCCTCCTCGTCCACTGAATTGCAGCTTCTACAGAAGTCATTGTGTCTGATGCCTAGCCTAGCGGCGTGTCTACCTATTAGGCAATGTCCAGTAAGGGCCCCTACTAGTAGGGAAATATGCAGTCTTTCTAGACGGAGTAACGCCCTAGATTTTTTAATACTAAGAGTAGGCCATGTAAGCCTAGATACTTCACATGTGTGTATTGTTTGCCATCGATTCATGGTTATTCGATGAGTAGTTTCCTTTGTTTGTAGCTTAAAGGTCGCAAGAGGCACCCCTATGTTGCTCTTATCCGGTAAGAGCTGAGTGGTGGTGCCAAGTCTGGCGAGGTGGTCGGCCATCTCGTTGCCTTCAATGTTGCAGTGTCCAGGCACCCAAACGAGATTAATTTCGAAGTGCTGAGCCATCTCATTAAGAGATTTGCGGCACTCCGTAAGAGTTTTGGTATTGTTGATATAACCGTCAAGGGCTTTTAATGCAGCTTGACTATCTGAAAAAATGAATACTTTACTTCCTTGGATTGCGAGGGTTCCCAGAAGGTTGGTAGCCTCCTGGATGGCTACAACCTCTGCTTGGAAAACACTACAATGGTCAGGAAGCCGAAATGAAGTTTCGATCCCGAGCTCTGGACTGAAGACTCCACCTCCTCCTGTATTAAGCTAAGAATTCGGTTTTATTTAACTACCTTAGTCTAGAAATGTATAAGCTAGCACGAAGCCCGCCCGAACACTCCTACCAGCCATCATCAAAGCAACATAAGTCTGGCGAACAAGCGATGGAGCCGACGATGGGAGACTTATTTAAAGCCATTAATGCAACGAAAGCAGAAGCCGCCCAACACTTTAAATATCTGGCAGAAAATATGGCTACCAAAACTTGCCTTCAATGTATGAGCACACACTTTACATCGCAGATAGAAGAACTTAAGGTCGAAAATACAATGTTAAGGATACAAGGATATAGTGCGAATGGTGGACGCGAGCAAGGAAAACAACGTCATTATGAATGGTCTAACTACGCAAGGTACCCCTCAAAACTGAGGTGAAGGAACTTTTCGAGTAAAAACTACAATTAGATAATGTTGAGATAAGGGATGCAAGGATCATTAGAAGCAGAAACGGAAAAGAAATGGTAATAGCTACGCTCGAATCTAAAAAGGTGGTAGCTAAATTATTTAAAAATGTTAAGAAATTAGCAGGTACCAGAATATATATCGAGAAGGATCTAAATGAAGCCAGACAAATGGATAAAAAAATATTGCTGCAACTTCGACGAAACCCATCGTCTCTAAGTCCCTCACAAGAATGCATTGTCACGAACGATAAATTTTGGATGCAAAACAAATGGTTTTGATTTGATACAAATAAAATATTGAGAGCAGGAGATATAACCGCCGAAGTTGCCATTAGAGACCTTTGGGGAGAAAGTGCCAAAGACATCACCACTGATTTCAACAAGCTTAAAGATTCCTTAAATACGAAAAGCTAGATGTCGAAAATGTATTCAGCAGGATTCCAATTAACACAATTAATATAAATTTGGAAATAATAGCGTAAAACATTAATGGACTTCATAGCAAACTATTACATAGAGAGTTTTTCAACTACCTAAGCACAGCAGACATTTTCATACTAACAGACAGAGAAAATACAAATTTGGCAGGGCTATAGGAGGGCTTTGCGGAGTGAAAAAATCACTAATGGAAAAAGGGATCGAATATTCGTTTGAAAATGAAATGGACATAAATATTATAAATATCAAAACTACCCACTTGCAGTTCTCCATTTTCCCTCTCTACATACGCGGTTCAGATTGGCGAGAAGAATTTGAAGTAATCAAGGACTTCTTTACACAGTCATCAGCATGCTGCCCTATAATAATGGGAGACCTAAACGTCCGTATAGCACATTTCCCAGCTGGCTGCAGATACAGATCGTCAAAGGGTGAGGTGGTCAACGCAAATGGTCGTGACTTTTTGAACTTTTGTGACGACTATGGTCTTATCGTTTGGAATGGTCGAACACTAGGCGATGAAATGGGTAACTTTACTTAATTTATCAAGCCAAGGAAACTCTGTAAATGATATTTGCGCAGTCTCCATCTGCCAAACGCCTTCTGGTCAGACCACTTGCCAGTCAAACTAACTATGAACCTGACTAGCACTAAGCAATCAAAACATCATATGAAGCTGCTGCCAAAACTATACTGGAATGAATCCATTAAAGCCAAGTATATATCGCTCTTGAACAAAAATGTGTAAAAAATTAAACAATCACCGGAAATTCAATTACTTGATCTTACCTCAGCCATTAAATTATCATGTGCTATAAAGGCGTCTGATAATAAATTTCTTCTCAAAAATAAATGGTTTGTTCAGAAGTGAATGCGTGAGAGAAAAGAGACTTTTAAGGAGCTGAAAACTTATAAACGTACCGGTGGTCTCTCTGATAAAAAACATTATATGGAGAAAAAAAGGAATATAACCAACTGTCCCTTTTAAAAAAAAGAGAGTACTTCGATTCCTTTGCACAATCTTTAGCAGAAGTAAGAAACACGAAGGATTTGTGGAATATTGTGAAGAATTGTATAACAGAAAACGTCTTTAAGATGCATTTCAATGAATTATCAAACCTTCACAGAACAGCTTCACAGAATAGCAGTCTAGACGAGCCCATCACAATTATGGAGATACGATCAATGCTCGCAAAGACAACAAATAATAAAGCGCCAGGAGACGATCGAATACCATACGAATTCTACTCAAATGCCTCTGAAGAATTCTTGGAAGAGCTCGTTAAAGTGTATAACAACCATACTCACAAATACAAATTGTGATGACTCTTTCAAGCGAAGCATTGTATTTGCCATTCATAAGAAAGGTGACTTAAATAACCCGAAAAATTATACAGGTATATCCTTTATGAACTGCTGTGCGAAAATTCTTATGGGTATAATAAACGAAAGGCTGACGGAATGGACCAAGTTAAACAACAAAACAAACTAACGAGTTTCAGGCCGGATTCCGACAAAACTACTCCACAACTGACAATATATATAAACCTAATTGCAATAGTGAAGCTTAAATGGGCAGAAAACAAAAATGTTTATGCATTTGACTCTTATTATTTGACTCTATCCTAACACTCTACCATACATACATATTAAAGAAGAATCCCTTCAAGCCTTTTTATTTAAAGAAAAGTGGAAAAAGAATAAGATGAAGAACCAAGGCAAATGAATGAGAGAGAGAGAAAGGAAGCAAAAAGGATGTCAGGCCCACACTGGGTTAAGCTACTAAGGTGTACTGTAGCTTCGCTTCTGCACCCACCCTACTTTTGGTTTCCTGTTAGCGAACATATTTATAAGAAATGTAACATACAACAAAGCTCTCTGTTAGGTTGGAACGAGAAGATGGGATTGAGCACGTGCTGGTTCCGGCTCAAAGGACGTCGGTAAAGGGATGGGTTCAGAAAGGTTATACCACCGTGCTACACACTCGCTTGCTCTACAAATAATTATATCAGATTGGACAATGCTCGATGATACTCGCTGGAAAGGAAAAATAAAAAGGGAGAACAGACGGACAGCAGAAAGAAATAGAGAAGCCTAGAAGAAAGGACATTACGCGAAGGACTAGACAAATACCCGTGTTGGGTTCATTGTACCGGCTAATGCTGTTTGTGAGGCTGCGCTGATGTTACTGCGACAGCAGATGTTGCCCACCCTACCTGATCACCATGCCGCAAGACCCAAGGAGAGGTCGGTGATCCCTATAAAAACACTCAAACTATTACATTGACGTACTACGACGACGCATGGCTCCGATCAAAAAGAACACACTAGCACATCTCAAACTTCATTATAATTTTATTCAAATTAAGATTCCAAAAGTGATCATGACTACGACTAATATTAGAAAAAAACTATGAAAACTAATTAAAGGTAAATATATAAGAATAGATATTTAAAGTGGCTGTGTGAGTAAGTGTGGGTTGCTGTAACAAGTAATATTTGATTAAACATAGGTATATATGAGTGAGTATAGGTAAAAATAGAATTATATAATAATTGGAATATCAAAAAAAAACCTATATTAGGAATTCATTACAAATCCTTTTTTATTTACTTTAGGTGAAAGAAAAGAATTATTCAATATATTTATATGTGCGGGCAACAAAAACTGTTCGCTTGCATTGGCAAAAATTCAATTATTCGCGATCCAAGATGTAAATGCTTTTAGTTCAACGGCTTTAGCTTTAACATGAGTTTACCGTCCACATGGGAACTTGCGATCCACCCTTGCTCGCTAAAGCCCTATACGGACATCCGACGTTCGTAATTTAGCTAACTTCGTCATATGTTTCGTCACTGTGGAACGTAAGAGAAGTGTGACCAGAATTCAGAAAAAATTATGCCGAAAATTAAAGTTTGTGATATTGTTAGTTTAACTGGCGGCGGGTCACACTGCTCTATCAACTGTATTACGATTTGATGCCAAGATGTTTTTTCTTGTAAAAGCTCGGCCACTTCTCCCCAAGTCTTGTTCACAAGATTTAAGTCCGAATGCTTGGGGTGGGAAAGATCGCATGGCCCTCCATTGGGCCTGCCCAGAATGCAGCAGCAGCTACAACAATACCTGTATGCTGCCCATCTCAATGATGCCACTGATTCACCCGGGTCAGAGTGCCGTCCACCACCACCTACGTCGACATCAAATCAACACAAGCTGCGGCACAACACGGCTCCCGCCCACCTACCGGCCATCGGCTTCGCCTCGGCCCCAGTGCGTGCGCTGAATCCTGCCCAGCAGACGCTACAAGAATCATAATTTCTCATTATCCGTCAGAAATTTACTAGCATACCTATTACCTAGCATAACTAGTCTTAATGCACATACTGCAATGCCCATTGTATTTGCCCGGTGCCTCCACTGCGTGGTTGTCCACCTAGTACTAAGTTAGTTTTATTAAAGCCGCACACCTGCGTTTACGCCGTGTGCAGATGCCGTGAGGCATGTTAGCTCTATCGGGACTAGCAGACATTCATGTTTGGATCGCCCGACGACAATAAATGTCAATTCTGCGTCTATTCCCCCTGCGCAAGCCCAGTGGCCCGATGGCCGCCCAAGGGGCGAAAACTAGCTATTCACTCGAAAAAAAGGGAAAGATCGCAAATGACATCCCGCTATTTCAACGCCAAAATTAAAAAAATTTTCCGTCATGCGAAAACATTTCCAAATGACTCTTTCGTTGTTGCTTTTCTGCCATGGTTTTTAAAATTTTTATTTTAAAATCACTTTAACTAAAAGCACTCCATCTGATCGATACAGGTAGAAGCAGAGTCACTTAATATGGTGCATTCTTAATGCTGCGTCAGCTGCTTAAGGCCCACAGCCAATTTACATAGTCTCCACAAATGTGCTGTTAAGCGTAAAATTGACTGTTAAGAGTGACGTTCAAATTCTTATCTCCGTACGTGCAAAAAGTTCAAGTGGCGAAGTTGTAACTTCTGCTTCTTCTTCCCTCAATTTTTGTATGAAACTTCTCGTTGCTTCGGATGTCCGTATGGGGCTTAATGCCATAGATTTGGGCAAAGCAAAGCCAAGCTTTAGACAAATGAAATAAATAATGAATATGTAAAACAGATCACTTACACATGCATAATCCCACGGCGAAAGATCTTTCGTTGTGTGTGTTGATGCGCTGTAAATTTAAAGCTTGGTTTTGAGTGAGGGTGAAGCAGTTTAAAGCAGTGTGGGACGCATTGAGCTTTTTTATTTCTATTATTAATTCGCGATAGTGGTTTGGCTTAACACTTTATTTCCACATATGATTACTTCTTTTCTTTCACACCAAAATAATGGACTTGTCTTTTCAGCGACTATGGGATTTCTTCAATATGACTTTTAGATTCTTGTAAAAGCTGCTCTGCCCTGATCGCTCGAATCCAAAGCCGCATCCGTTTCGGCCACACCAAACATGCCCGCAAGTAAATAGCCACCTGCCAACATATCGTCCGCCTCCAGTTTATCGGGTGGCGGCAATAGTTGATCATCGCCCTGATAGACATAGGGCAATCGTAGTATCCAATAGGCACTCTGGGAAAGACGCGGCGGTATTATGGTACCCAAGGTGAAGGTGTATTTGGTCTGCTGACCCCCCACGCATACGCATACTTTTGGGTCCATGATAATGTTGACTGGTGCCTTGGGAGTGACCACATGTATACGCATCAGCTGGGCCAAATAGGTGCTCTGAGATCTACAAGGGCATGGATAATATAGCGGCATATTCTGATGAACCACCTTGTGGCAGGTGTCTCGTTCGATATCGGCGCCACCACGCAACACCCGCTCCGGACTGCACATCATGAAGCGATGACCACGCGAGCATTCATACTCGAATCCTACAAAGATTTTGAGTACCAGACGATCGCCTTGTTTGCGAAAACGTTGCTGCTGCTTCTTGCCCAAATGTGGTTTCTGCTGCTGCGGCGGCGCCTGCACCAGGCGTACATTCACATCCCAGGGTAGCAGAAAATTGGCACCGGAAAGGAAGCCACTTTGAAAGTGCTCCTGAAGGCCGGTGTTGTGACTATAAATGGAACTGGGACCCACACAGGCCAAGGACCAGCTGGGAAAGAGGGGCAACAGGCCAGGTGAGCTGAACTGATGCACCAAACCGGGTAGATATTCGGTGGTGGAGTTGGCAGAAATTTCCTCTACGATCTCCTCGCTGGTTTCCTTAAGTTGGAGTATCAATTCATTTTCCGAATCAGCCTCAGAGGTGTCACTGCTAGTGCCAGTCAGTTGTTCGGAGCTGGCCTGTGATTCATTAAGTGAAGCACCAAAACCCGCTATGGACATATTCAGATCCGAACCAAAGGTAGGGGATAAGGGCTGAGACAGCTGCTGTTCCTCCTCCTCCTCTTCCACCTCCTGCTGCTGCTGCTGCGGGGGCGGCTCCTTCTCCTCTTCTACTACCGGTTCCCTTATCTCCTCCTCTTCGTCCTCCTCTTCTCTTTTGCCCACCTTTAGCAAAGGAAAAGCTGCCTCAAAGGCTGCCGCCCTATAATCTCTGATAGAGGGTTCGAATATGGGAAACTGATATTGCTTGATCTTCACGCACAGATTACACATCTGCGCCATTAGCTCATAGAACTCATAGTTGGCCTGCCTCAGTGTAAACGGATCCTCTCTTCGTCCCTGTGTGCGTCCACAATTGCAGCTGGATATGTGCATCACTCCACTGGAATGCTTCTCGTGTGGCATGTCCTTGGACTGGGTGCAGGGCAGCGAGCGTAGACTCAGTATAGAACATTGCTGACGCCCATCCTGCCAGTATTTCAAACAAATGGCGCCAAGTTTGGCCAAAGCTGCCGGAGCGTATGGTCCTCGCCCCTCCTCCTGAAAGGCTTCGATGGCTTCATTTAAGAGTTGTTGATGCTTTGAACTGCCATAAATGGCCGGAGCTGAATGTTTGTAGCTGGAGATGCCCTTTTTGAGTCCCAATTCGCAGAGATGTGACCAGAATTTGCGCTCATAGTTCAGGCTCACGTCAAAGTTTCGCAGGAACAGGCGATAATCTTCATTTGCAGTCTCGTAGTTCGCATCCTGGGCATTGAGCACCAGCATTTTATGCATAACCGCCATACACTCAAGCCAATCCCGGATGTGCATCAAATGAAATTGTCCCTGGTGCTGCACTTGCTTGAACGAGCCCTCATCAAAGCAACCCTGCTGGGCATCCTGTACATGACGCAAAAGAAAATGCCAGGCCGTGTGTTCCTTTCGATATAGCTGCTCCTCCTCTCTCGCCTGCTCCTCCCTGCCGATGAGAAACTCGCCGTAAGGCTTGACAAATCCCTCAAACGGCGCCAGCTCAAGTATTTCTTTATCTTCCTCTTCCTCTTTGGCATCTGGCTTGTGCATGGCCAACTTTAGGGCATCTATGGCTTGCAGTAAACGATCGGGATGATCGTACATTTGTATTCTTAGGTTATGGCAACTCCATTCACTCACTTGCACAAAAATAAAATTATTGGGGTCATACATTCGACTTGCATTACTTTAGGATTTAGCGTTTGATTGTTTGAGACCTATTTGTAGGTATGACTTCACTTTAATTTTCGCCTTTTTGGGTGCACTGTCACTAATTGAGGTTAGGGGCGGAGAGGCGTGATCCGGTCAACAAAAAAAATAGGGTTTTACCACAAGGGGTTTTCGCGCACAGTACTCTGGTTTTTAAACACTTTTTGTAGATTGCTGCGGGATCATTTTGTTTTTAAGTTAGAATTATAAACATGTTTTGGGGTTAAACTCGCTCACTGCTTGCCTCCCACACTCGACGCGTAGAATTAAGAGACCAGCATGCACTTTCTGCATATGTGTTGAGAGTAAGAAAAAAAAAAGCTCAAGACGGGTCCGCTTGGCTAAGAATAGAATAGCTTATTCTGAGGTGCACGCTCTGGAGAGAGAAATAAGAGCAAAACACCCCAAAAAGGCAAAGACAACTGTTAGGGCCAGGTTTTGGGAACCTTTTGACAAATTTGGATATTTACCATTGGAACGGCACCTCGATATTGAAGTTAATGGGTTTCGATTTTTTGCCAGGTGATTTGGAGATTGGAAATATAACCAAGGCTTCCGTCAGAAATGCCTCTTTCAGCTTGCCTTGACCCACTAGGTTAAGACGAAATAACACTTTATCAGGCTGATTTCCTGGGATTTATTGCCATTTTACTCCCGAGAGTTAACTTGGAATCCAAACACGGGAAAAACAACCGAAATAACTTTGATCTAGGCTACTCGGCTTTAAGAAAATTTATACTTCTTCTTTAAGGTGAGGCTTAAGAACACGACTGGTTCACTTGACGATCACGCTGTGAAAGACAGAGCTAACTCGGAGGAAGCGGAAGCTAGCCGACGATTTGTAAAATCTTATAGCGTGATTTGACAGTTGTCATCCAGACTTGTCAAAGTGACACACAGCTAGTGACATATTCTTATCAGCTCCATAATATGTTACATATTTATTATCATGGTTTCAGCGCGCGAGTATGCCACATTTTTGTTAGTTATTTATTGATTAAGCTTTTGTAAAATGTTTAAGCTTTAAGCATATCAGAATCTAGTTCTAGCTGACTATTAATACCAATATTGTAAACAAGGTCCCGTTGCGAATAAGAAACCAAGAGCTAGCGTCAGAAGAACTCCCGTTTGGAGTAATTTTCCATAACTTTCAGCAGCCTCTGCTGAGGTTCTACTTGTACAGCTTGTGCATTTGCTAATTAGTCTAAGTTTAACTCTCAAGTGAGACACAACATTATTTACGTAATTAATAAAAGTTGTTAACTTCCATTGCACCGTTTTTGTTGGGATATTCAATTGGAACTTATTTTTGAGTAACCGCGGAAAGGTTACTCTGGTGTGGAAGGAAACCGAAAGACTCCGGATCATCTAAACCCAATCATCGAAATCCTCCAGTGACGAACGCTCCAGAAGGATCGACTACCTGCTACCTTCTACTTCTTTTAGAGGGTCATTGGCGTTTGGAACATCCGTTACAGCAAACCTTTGGGACTGGGCTTCAACCTCAAGCCTAGGGTCATAAGGTTATTTCATTGGCGCAGCCGGTAGGATACAAAGAGATTTACGACTATAAATTCTCATTGTGTCCGCAAAAGAACCAACCAACCCCGAGGTCTTATCATGGCTTTGCAAGACGGTTCTTTTAACCAAAGTCTGTCCCACATCAGACAAATCTCTCCATTCGACGGCGATTCTGTGTACCTCGGCCTGTTCAATAAAAGAGTTGAGCAAGTTTTCCAGCTCTACCCCACGACAGCAGCGACACAACAAGCCATCCTTTACAGTGCGATTGAGGGACTTATAGTGGGTCCAGCACAACAAATTTTAATACGTCGAGCACCTATGAATTGGAGCGAACTTCGAGCAGCCCTGATAGACGAATATAATTCTCATGTACCTTTGCATCAACTTATTATGAATATTTATCGCACCAACTATCGTGGAAGCCTCCGTAAGTTCATCGAAGCCCTTGAAGACCAATCGAACATAATTTTAAGCAAAATACATTTAAACAATGAACCTAGAATTGTGTACTCAAACGCTCTAGATGATGCAATACGCACCACCATAAATGACAAATTACCCGATAGAATTTTTATGTCTCTGTGTCGGTATGATATAAGTACGATTTCAAAGCTAAGAGTAGTTGCACAAACTATAGGCATTTATGAACAGAGCAACTCACAAACAAACCTAAGCCCACCACCCATTAGGAAACCTCAGTCAGACGAAAATAGTTTACAGATGAATAGTATTTCTCGAGCTACGAGTGTTGAACGACAAGTAAATCAAGAAAATGGGAACAGACCCCACAGCAACTACGATCATTATTCCAATCGACAAAGGAGATACGATTCAAATAGGTTTGGACAAAGCTCATATGATCAAACTAGCCGATCTCAGAATCAAGATAGGCAGAGTAATACCCAGGGTCAATCACAACATCAGGGACAGCAGGACAGGCAAATGTCTCAAAATAATTTGACCTACTACAGACCAAATAACAATGATCCTAATAAAAGAAAGCGAGAATCAGATTCCACTCAGCAAAGAAAGTCCGACCTCATGGATATATCCGAAAATTTTCAAGCACAAGCCTCGGACGACCCTCAACAGTAATCAGAATCCAAATAAATAATAGATGGCTCAACTGTTTAATAGACACTGGTTCGACAATCAATATCGTTAAGAAAAATTTTACTGATCAAAGGGAAACGCATACTCCCACTGTTATTAAGACAATAAACGGTCTAACAACCCTTTTCAACACAGCAAAGATAAAAATTCCTAAGCTGAGCAATAAGGAACACATTTTTTTTATCCACGATTTCTCACCAAAGTATGATGCGCTCTTAGGAAAACAATTTCTTAAGGCCACTAATGCTCTCATCGATTTTGATGGGGAAACAGTACGCTTAGGAAAATTTACCTTCCGCATGTTGAGCGAAAATCAGCAGGAACCTAAAGAAGAGATCAGCCCTGAAGTAGAATTGATTGATCTCGAGTTTGAATACTCATTTAATATAGAACTTGAAGAGAATCCTTATATAAGAACAAGCCACTTAAATTCAGAAGAAGCAAGAGCAGTTTGGAATTTAACAAACGAGTACTTAGACATCCAGTACCATGAGAAGGATGATCTGACTTTTACAAATAAAGTCAAACACGTTATTAGGACAAAACATGAAGACCCCATTTATAGGAAAGCTTACCCATACCCATATATACACGACAAAGAAGTGGACAAGCAAATCGAAGATATGCTCAAACAGGGAATCATTCGCGAATCGAAGTCCCCTTATAACAGTCCCGTATGGGTCGTACCTAAAAAGGACGATATCTTAGGGCAAAAGCAGTACCGAGTCGTGATAGATTATAGGCCTCTAAATGAGAGCACTATTAATGACAAATATCCTATTCCTAACATGGATGAGATTCTTGACAAACTCGGAAGGTCTCATTACTTCATAACTCTTGACTTAGCCAAAGGTTTCCATCAAATTGAGATGGACAAGGACTCAATCGAAAAAACTGCGTTCAGTACAAAAAAGGGTCATTATGAATTTACCCGCATGCCATTCGGCCTAAAAAATGCCCCAGCGACCTTTCAAAGGTGTATGAATGAAATCCTTCATGATCTCATTGGCATACATTGCCTAGTTTACCTTGATGATATAATCATCTACTCCGTTTCACTCGAAGAGCACCTTAATTCATTGAGACACGTGTTCGATAGGCTTAGGAGTGCAAATCTTAAGCTCCAGTTGAGCAAGTGTGAGTTTATGAAGCGAGAAACCGAGTTCCTTGGTCATATCGTGACAGCAGAGGGTATCAAACCCAACCCTAATAAGATCAGTGCAATCCTTGATTACCCCATGCCAAAGACTTCGAAGGAAATCAAATCCTTCTTAGGGCTATGTGGATTTTACAGAAAATTTATAAAGGACTTTGCCGCAATAGCAAAGCCTATGACCATATTTCTCAAAAAGAGTCAGAAGATTGATATTAAAAATGAAGCGTATGTCAATGCTTTCAATAAATTGAAAATATTGATCACTACCGACCCCATTCTTGCTTATCCTGATCTTAATAAGACTTTCACCCTTACCACGGATGCAAGCAACTTCGCTGTGGGCGCAGTACAAGACAATCGACCCATATGCTTTGCCAGTCGAACACTCAACGAACATGAGTGCAACTATTCGGCAATTGAAAAAGAATTATTGGCAATCGTATGGGCCACCAAATATTTCAGACCGTACCTTTTTGGACGGAAGTTTAAGATAAACTCTGATCACAAACCCTTGGCATGGCTCCATAACCTGAAGGAACCAAATATGAAGCTTCAGAGGTGGAAAATTCGTCTTAACGAATACGACTTTGACATCAAACACATTGATGGAAGAGAAAATCATGTTGCTGATGCGCTGTCTCGAGTGAAGATTGATGAAGTCAACGCAGCAGATGATGAAACCACCGCAGCCACAATACACAGTGCAAGCGAAGATAATGGGAACTGCATCGGAATTACGGAACGCGCCGTAAACACATATACAAACCAGATACTTTTCATAAAAGCGGATAGACCATCCATTAAGGTTGATAAATACTATTTGAAAACAATCACAACAGTTCGCTATGACAACATGACTACTGAAAATGCATCTGAATGGATCAAAACCCTTTTGTGTCGCAGACATTCAGCTATTTATATTGAAGATGACAAAGATTTCGCAATATTTCAACGAACTTACATGTCCCTTGTTAAGCCGAAAACAGGTACCACTGTTATCAAATCCTCAAAGTTGCTTGTAAAGGTACCCACTTATACAGATTTTGAGGAACTTGTGCGAGAGCTGCACGATAGGGCCTTACATCAAGGAATCCAAAAGACGCTTGATGAGTTTAATAAGACACATTTTTTCCCATATGCAGGAAAACTCGTACAGGCTATTATTAATAAGTGTCAGACATGCAATTTGGCTAAAGCAGAACATCGACGCACAGACCATCCATTCGAAATAACACCTGAGGTGATGAGCATTCGTGATAAATTTGTCATTGAATACTATTTTATAGGGAAGCGAAAATTTCTCACGTGTATAGATTTGAAGTCGAAGTTTATAATGGTCACTGAAACAAACACAGTTGACTGGCTTGAATCGATACGAGCCCTCCTTAAAGTTTTCAATTCTATGGGGGTACCAAAGGTATTAAAAACGGATCAAGACTCAGCTTTAGTAAGCAAATCGCTTCACAATTGGCTTAAATCGTTAGGCATACAAGTCAATATAACTACCAGTAAAACAGGTTTAGCTGATATTGAACGAGTTCACAAGACCTTAAATGAGAAAATGAGAATCATTCACACCGAGAAATCACTTGATGACAAAGCTGTAGATATCGAATATTCCACATACGTTTACAATCATTTAACAGTGCATAGTACTACTGGTAAGAAGCCAGCTGAAGTATTTATTTTTGGCCAAGAACCAGAAACAAACGCCCAGAAGATTAAGGAGACTAGAATCAATAGACTAAACAAGAATAGGAAGGATTTTGAAGTCGACCCAAAGTATACTAAGACTCAGTCCAGGCGAGAGAAGATTAAGAACCCCTTCAAGCTCTCAAAAAATCCGAACAGAGTGGACGCTACCCACTGTGAAGAAATTCCCCTACACACCCTAAACACCCTATTAAGCATCGTAGCAAATATCATAAGTCAAAAGCTGATCCCAGTCAAAAGATACTTTCATATTTCTTATAATGACTCCCACGCGATTTGAAGAAATAATTTGTAATATTTTTTCTAGTTTTAAGCATTATAATGACTTTGCATATTGTTAATCATTCTATATAATCACATTTCATAAAATATTCATGTACAACCAATAGATCTATAGAAAATTTTTGTAATAATCAACGAGGACGTTGATTTCTCTTCGATTGGGAGGAGTGACATATTCTTATCAGCTCCATAATATGTTACATATTTATTATCATGGTTTCAGCGCGCGAGTATGCCACATTTTTGTTAGTTAATTATTGATTAAGCTTTTGTAAGATGTTTAAGCTTTAAGCATATAATACCAATATTGTAAACAATGTCCCGTTGCGAATAAGAAACCAAGAGCTAGCGTCAGAAGAACTCCCGTTTGGAGTAATTTTCCATAACTTTCAGCAGCCTCTGCTGAGGTTCTACTTGTACAGCTTGTGCATTTGCTAATTAGTCTAAGTTTAACTCTCAAGTGAGACACAACATTATTTACGTAATTAATAAAAGTTGTAAACTTCCATTGCACCGTTTTTGTTGGGATATTCAATTGGAACTTATTTTTGAGTAACCGCGGAAAGGTTACTCTGGTGTGGAAGGAAACCGAAAGACTCCGGATCATCTAAACCCAATCATCGATCACCTCCAGTGACGAACGCTCCAGAAGGATCGACTACCTGCTACCTTCTACTTCTTTTAGAGGGTCATTGGCGTTTGGAACATCCGTTACAGCAAACCTTTGGGACTGGGCTTCAACGTCAAGCCTAGGGTCATAAGGTTATTTCATTCACAGCGTGCCCGACATATAAGTGAGATTGCTTGAGTGTCATAAAGGTCATGAAAATAGTTAAGCGATTCCAGATTTAGCTCTAGTTTTTTGTAAGTGTTTCGGACCACACTTTGTCTGGCTTGACTTAGAAAAAAAAATTATTAAAAATTAAATATAAGGGTATAGACTTCATATTCGTATGTATTGTATGTACGGCTCATATATTCCGATGCAAGAGTAAAATGTAAAGGATGAGTTTGATACAAGTTGACTTATATATGTATATGAGTGTCTACTGTAAGTGTATTATTTGTAGTTCTAGAATGAATGATGTATATTTGGGGGAATGCATGCGAAGATTTTTATGAATGGATTGGAATACTTATTTGTTTAATTAAATTTCAATTTTGTAATTAAGCCACATTTTTTTGCATATTTGTGTACAAATACTTTTAAGCAGCACTATGTATGGGAATGCATATTAAATAGTTTAACGAAAATAAATGTAAGATCAAAACTAAAACAAAGAGCGAGAGCACAAACAAAAATAATTAACTGTGATCTAACAAATCAGCTGAGCTGATATGATAGCAAGCACGGCTAGACAAACAAAATTGTTCGCATTCCTTTGTTTTGTTTTTGCTATCCCTTCTTGGGCTAGGTCATGGTGAAATGATCAATGAGACAAATTTGATTTCTCACTTACCCACTCATGTAACGATGAAGGATTTTAGAACCTCTGCAGCCATGGTGCATATTGCATTCCAATTGTTTTGCGAGCTAAGTAGGATGTCCATCAAGTCAGTGACTGTGATTGGCCTCCCAATACCTAGGCATAGCTCTTCCCGTTCGACAGCGAATCTCGGACAGACAAAGAATATATGTTCTACGTCTTCTTTGGTCCGCGTACAGTGTGTACAAAACGGATCCGTCCCATGCTTAAATCTATAGAGATAAGATTTGAAGCATCCATGTCCGGTTAGTAGCTGTGATAGGTAAAAGTCGATTTGTCCGTGCTGTCTACCCAACCACGGCTTTATGTCCGCAAATAATTTTCTTGTCCAGCTGCCGTTGGTGGTAGTACTCCACCTCGCCTGCCATTGCGTCATCGTCCTCTCTCGACGATGCTCATCTGCTTCACTGCTTTCCATCGCTAACAGGTCAAGCGGCACCATTCCTGCTAAGACTAGCGCCGCGGCCTCCGAAAACTGAACCGAAACAGTCCGGAAACTGCAGGTGACTCGGAGGGCACACCGCTGTATGATGGCACGGTCATTGCAGGGGCCCATATCGGTGCTGCGTACATTATGATCGACCTGACTACGTTGCAGATCAGCCGATGCTCGCCATAATTCCAGATAAGGCATTCGTTGCTTTGGTAGCCTTTTCCTCCACGTACGCTAGGTGGCTTTTAAAGTTAAGCCTATGGTCCAGCATAACCCCCAGGTACTTTATGACATCCTTCGATATGATGTGCTGGTCTCCGACTCTGATGTTGGTAGTTTCCACACGTTTGCTGCTGCTTATAAAGACCGCTTCGGTTTCATGGGAAGCCAGGCTCAACCCGTTGTCCTCTAGCCAATCGGTCACCCGCACTATCGCGTCGTTGGTTCTACACTGAACGTCCTCCAGTTTTTTGGCTACTGCGACGATCGCGATGTCATCTGCAAAACCAACAATGCTGACGCCTATCGGTGTAGCTAGCCTAAGAATTCCGTCATACATCACGTTCCACAGAATCGGCCCTATAACTGAGCCCTGTTTGCCTCCCATCTCGAAGTAGCTGGCTACCAATTTCACCAGATACTTAGATATACCAAGACGAGTGAGTGCTTGGAGGATTTTTTCCCAGCGAGCGGAGTTAAATGCGTTCTTCACGTCAAGCGTCGTAACTAGGCAATACTCCTTACTACCACCACGCCATCTTCTTCCAGCTGTGGCCCTGCGGGCTGTGTGCACCACCATTGAAATTGCGTCTAATGTACTACGCTGCTTTCTAAAGCCGAACTGGCGGTTTAAGAGGCCGTGCCGTTCTTGCAATGGTCTGTATGCAGAGGGGTCCTCCATATTCTTGTCCCTTTTTGGGAGCAGAGCCAGTCTTTGGAGCTTCCATCTTGATAGAAAGACTCCCTCCCTAATGCACTGGTTGTAGAGATCAGCAAAAATGTCCGGCTGTGCTCCCATGATAATTTGTACAGCTTTTGTTGGGACGGTATCTGGCCCAGGCGCTTTATCGACGTGAACACGGGAAAGTGCAGTTAGTACTTCCTCTGCGTTCGTAGTACAATCGTGCGATAATTCCGTCTCTATCGTGTGCTATTGTCTCTGGGTGTGCCGGAAATAGCGTATGGACAATTGCTTGTAGCTGCGTTGGGCATTTGGGAGATGGCCGCCTTGCCAGCTTTCCCATGACGACCTTGTAGGCTTGCCCAAAAGGTTGATCCTCCGCTTCTTCGCACAATACTTTCCAGCAGTTTGCCTTGCTCTGTTTGATGGCCTTCTTGAGTTCAGCTCGGCGCGTTTGGAACGCAGCTTGTACTTGGAGCTGGGCCTGTTGTTGTCTAGCGGCCTCTTCCAGGATCGCTTCATCACGCGTTGGTATTGCCTTCTAAAGTGATTGCACTCCTGCCGAATATTTTGAATTTCCACCAGTGAACCGGTTTCCTTCTAGCTGGTCCGCTCTTCTTTCGCACCATCGCAGGCTCTTTCCATGGCCTCTGCAAGCCCACTCGCTTGGCTTTCGGCATTTCCAGTTAGCTGGATGCCCTCTAGCATTGCCAGCAAGGATGCTGCATCAATATTCTTCTCGCTCCATCCGAAGTGCGTAGGTTGGTTTATCCGTTACCTTTGCTGTCCGCCAATGTTTGCCACTGTGGCTTGATGGTCGCTGTGCGTGTATATGTCGGAGACTTCCCATGTGATGCTTCTTAAGAGGTGAGAGCTTGCAAACGTTAGGTCAATGATTGAACCTCGTCCGGCCTTCGAGTAAGTTTGCTTTCTTCCTTGGTTTAGCAGCGTCACATTCAGGGATGCGAAGGCGTCAAGAAGGATTGTTCCTCGAGTATTTGTTCTGGTACTCCCCCAGTCCACTGCCCATGCATTGAAATCCCCCGCAATTACTGTTGGCGCATGACTGCGAGAATCCGTCGCAATTTCGTCAACTATACGTCCGAATTCATAAACTGATGAGCTGGGGGCTAAGTAGCAGCTGTACCAGTATATGCCTCCACATCTGGCTCTAACATAGCCCAGTGCTATCTTCCGCTCACTAAGTTGCTGAGGTGGGTTCCCACAGCTCCATATTGCTGCTCCATATCCTTGAATTCCTTGGCCCTGCTTTTGAACCCAGAGTCCGTCCGGCATTGCTCGATATGGTTCACAGAAGAGTGCCACATCAATTCCAAGATCTCTAACAGTTTGCGTGGCGAGGTCTTGGGTCGCTCTGCAATGGTTGAGGTTAAGCTGGGGGCTATGTAGCAGCTGTACCAGTATATGCTTCCACATCTGGCTCTAACGTAGCCCAGTGCTGTCTTCCGCTCTAAACGTTATTAAAATCTATGTTTGTCTTTCGAGATGATTGGTTAACCGAGATTTAAAATGCGTTGCGTTAGCTATAGTTTTAATGTTATGCGGCAGGTTATTCCAGTAGCGGGCAGACTGAATGAAAAAGTGTTTTTCTGAGCTGGCCAGGTTTACACGCTGGCAAAGTATGTTTTTCGTTCGTGTTGATTGAATTAAATGTTACCGTTAGCCTTTGCATACTGCTTGCGTCACTTTTACCAAATATTTCCACACCATAAAATAGAGTCGGGATGAGACATGTTTTGGCGACCAAAAGCCTTAGATGAAGAGGAATGAGTTTTTGAGTAAGCGACAGCTGCCTAACTAACCCGAATGTTTTCCCGGACACTTTCGTAATGTGGTGGCTCCACGTTAGGGTATTATTAAATTGTATTCCCAGGTTAGTGGTATCCTTAGCATATTCCAGTGGAACATTGTTTATGGAAAGCTTAGGAAGATCACAAACATTAAAAGCCTTCTTGTAAATTACCAAACATTTCGACATCCCGCAGTCCCGCAAATAGGACTTAATTAGACGCGTTTCAGTTGAGGAAAAATTGTAGAGATTTTTAAGCTTGGTACTTAAGATATTGTGGTCAACTGTATCAAATGCCTTGCTGAAATCCAGTAAGGCTAATAATGTATCATTATAGTTGTCCGTCTGCTTTCGGATATTTTCTACTATCTTTAAAATAGCTGTCCAGCAGCTTCTGAACTTTTGATAACCAGATTGTAGTTGGCTTAAATAAGAATTGGTTGAGAGAAATGTCTGAATCTGTTTGGCCATTAGTTGTTCAAATACTTTTGCCAAAAAAGGAAGAATAGAGATTGGTCTGAACTCGTTTTTATCTTTTGGAATGGGTATAATTTTAGCAGGAAATACAGAGGTTGTGAAAATCGTATTAAATATATAGGTGATATGATCAAGAAGCATGGGAAGTCATATTTGCAAGAATTTTGGACTAACTTTGTCTAAGCCTTCCGCATTTGATTTCACTTTTAGGACACATTCAAGAACATCACATGAATTTACACACTCAAAACTAAAACTACAATCAGATAGGGGTAAAGCATTCAGGTACAAGTTTTGGGTTGCTGCAGGTACATTCAAATTTACAAATTTAGCATTGTGTTACTCGACATCCAAGTCTGATTTTAATTGAGGCTTTGCTTTCCCTACACCTAAGCGCTTTAATTCTCTCCAAGTCTGATTTGGTGTTCTTGCATTACAAAATTTAGTCTTGATATATTCACATTTGGCAGAGCATATCGCTTTTGTAACTTTTGTTCGTAGAGACTTAAACTCCCGGAGAGATAGTCCGTTTTGTAGCGTTTCGTTTGTGTTGGCTGAATAATTTTACTTTTTAGTAGAACGCATTTATCGAACAGAAGCTCAATGTTTGTATTCAATACATACATTTGTTCGTTGGCGGTTGTAAAATTGTATATATTTCTCCAGTCACAATGGTTGAATTCAATCTGTAAGCTTTCGTAGTCAATTGATCTAATTAAAGTGTCAGAATAATCAAGAGGAAGTTCATATGTCAAGTATATCAAATCGTGTTTGGAGAAGGCCGGTACGGGGATCTGGTCATATAATAATATTTTGATCGGATCACTTACAAAAAATATGTCTGGTAAAGTACTATTTGAGTTTGTGAAGTGGGTGGGTTCCGATTCGTTGGCTATATACAATCCAATAGTTTTAAATTCGTTTAAAATGCTATTAAGGTCACTGGTTGTTATTATATTAGAATAATTTAGGGAGAGTTCGGTAATTTCATTAATAACACCAGAGAATTCAATAGAATGTGAAGGTCTGTATATGCAGCCAATTAGGGTACGCTGATCTAATCTTTTGTTCGTCATTTCAATAAAAATGTATTGAATTAAACTGTCCGTCGGGTTAGTTCTTATAAGCTTGCAGCTTAGTTTTTTGTTGACATGAATAGCCACCCCTCCGGCGTGCCCCAGTCGGTCAGATTTATACAAAAAATATCCATCACACTCAAATAAAACATCACCGGAACCACGAACTAGATTTGAGTCAGACATAGAATCAGCGATTGCCCCGCTCCCGCCACCAAACTCCCTCAACGAGGGGGAGCGCAGGTTTCGAAACATCCTCACCTCCGCTGCCAAACGCTGCATCCCAGCTGGACGCACAACAGAGCAACAGAGGCCGTCCCACTGGCTGAGAGAAGGGACGCTCTAAGGAAGGATGATGCCGCAAATCCTGACATCCAGACCCTAAGTGAACCAGCA